>PVKH010045253.1:0-10530 GCA_004027955.1 Chaetophractus vellerosus | reverse complement strand
TACAGCTGGCCCCCTTATAACCCCTTTATTCACTCCCATACCTCTTAGTAATATCTAGGCATATTTCTCCCAAATTTACATTTCATGCCCTGACCTGTCTTCTAGGAGCTGGTCATTTATTTTCATCTTCCTGATGAATGTCTTACTATATGATACTCCTGCTGTAACCCTAAATAAACTTAGGATATCCCAAAGCAAACTTATTGTGTTCCTTTCCAAACCAGTGCTTCTTTCTGTCTTCTGTTTCCTCTCAGGTGCAATAGCCTGGAGTCTTCTTCAAACTTTCCTTTCCTGGCCCCCTCTACTCAGTTAGCTAATGAATCCTTTCATTAATCCTGCTGCTGTTACTCCAGAATAAGTTTGTAATTTTTTCACTTGAACTTTGTAATAGACCCTTAACTGATCTCCCTCTCCTCATCTCTGCTTCTAACCCATGCTCCACACACTTACAGAAACAACTTGCACAAAAACCTTCCATGGGAGCCTAATACCTTTTCCTGGTATTCAAGAACCTCCCTAATGTAAACCCAATTTATAATTTGAGGATTGTTTTGCACTATGCCTCCTCATGGTCCCTAAATTCCAGCCAATGCCAGTCCCTGAGCACACCCGTTCTGACCTATGTCAGAAACTCTTCATGGTATGCCCGTTCTATCTCAATCTCTCAAAATTTTACCAGTGCTTCAAAAGTCAAATCTAATTTTACTGCCTCCATGAACTTCTCCTAACCAACTGATTTGGAAGTGACTGATCCCTCCCTACCCTTTATAATTCATCACATCATCCTTTGATCATTGTACACATGTCTTAGCTTGCCCCTAGGTTGTCTGTTCTTTATGGGTTTGAGGGTTCAGGGTTGTAAGAAGTTGTAACATTTAAGGAAGTTGTGATATAGTAACTTGGACTTAAGTATCATAGGACTTGAATTCAAGCCTCAATTCTGCCACTGTAGGTAGTAGAGTTAATCACTTACCCTCTCTGAGCCTAACTTTTCGTCTTTAAAAGAGGTTGTTGTGAATATTAAATGAAATAACACGTGTAAAAGTGCCTTCTAAACATACATATACATTCATATATATACATATGTGTGTAAATATTCATACAGACAGACACATATATTATCTATATGACAATAGATTAAGGCATAGCTGGTTTCTTCAAATTCCCCACAGCATCAAGCCTATGTTTACGCAGGATATCAATAAATGTTCATTGATTGAAAAGCATGAAATATATCTAGCTGCAATTATACCTGCCTGCAAAGAGGCAAGGAGATGCTGATGAGTAAGGATAAACATAGAGAAGTTGATAGTTTGTGTAGTTATGCCAGCAATTTGCCAAGTTGGGGAACTGCTTAAATGCATCATCTAAGATTTCATGCATAGTGCAAAGGACCTGCCTAAATGGAGGCAAATGTATTAAATGATTTGTTCCAGTCCCTTTTAGTTCTTGATTGCTAATCTTTCACAGAACAACACATAATAGATACCATATGTAAAAGTGAAATATTTATCAGTAGCTATTCTCTCTATATGCACATATACACATTTCAGATGTGAGTCTACACTAAATATATTTCATGTAAATATTCACATTTATCTGCTTAAATGTTTCCTTGTATAATCTTTGTTGCCATTCATTCAATCACCATTGTTGCTTTTTTTTCAAACCCCCAATTTTCCAGTAGTGTTCCGTTTTTAATCAAAGGCAGCAAAGTCGGTGTATCCACATAAAAAGTTGAATAGATAGTGACAAAGCAAGTACATGAGAATGGCCATTAAGTAATTCCTTTAATAGTTGAGATCATCTGGATTAAATCCTGTGTATGTTCAGATTTTCCATGCCAGTTTCTCCTGCTTTTCCTCCAGAGCCACATTCTCAATTTTAAAAATTCTAATTTTAGAGGTTCTAAAAAAATCATATTTCATAGAAAACTGTCATCTTAGAAGGGGTCTTAATGAAAGCCAAATACATATTCAGAGAATCTGCTTGTGATAGGATAAATTTAAGGCCATGTTTGCAATACCTAAGTGAATATTCACCTTCATTTTGCACCTGAATTGGGCAAAACTGTGTGTATGTAGCTTCCCTTGTCCCAGAATGAGCCTAAACTATATTCCTGATTCAAATATTTCTATCAGACTAATAGGGCCAGACCTGCAGAAGCCTATGTGCATAGGATATGGGGGGCGTTTCTTGGAAAGAATTCATTCTAAAGGGCAAATCAGGCAGGACTAGTGTGTCTCAGTAAGAGCCTGGTCCTTTGAGTGGCAGTGGTGTATCAGCCAGTCCATCCATGACATCACATCTAAGTCCCGGATGCAGAGGAGCCTGGAAGCCAACACTCTGTGCGAACTTAAGGCAAAACTGCCCGCTTTGCGTAGAGAAGGCAATGTTCCCGCAACTCAGCACAGTACAAACTCTGTCCCCTCCAAAATCTCAACACGTCAGCATCGGTGGAAGTGGAAGGACTCAGCAGGAGTGGTACCCAACCCAGGGTCCAGGACTGGAGGGTGCTCAGTGAGTAGGGAGGAGGTAGAGGCAGCAAAGCTCAGAAGACACAGTGTGTACAACAGACACAGTTAGAGGCAGTGGCAAGGTAGCTTCACGTGGCTTAGCAGCCTTGGCTGGGATGGCAACAGAGGGTCGGAGTGGTAGAAGAGAAAGGCATGTTTAAGAAACATATATTTCTGTGAAAAGTGTCCACAGTGTAGTAAAATATGTGAATGTTTATTCTGGGACAGAGTAATCTTTAAAGATGTTTATCAAATATTTAACAATTTTCATTTCATTTATGATTTTCTGAAAAATACTTGTTGAAAGTATTAATGCTCAAATAAGGCACCACCTGAATCTATTTACGTCATTTGTAGTCAATGCATCACACACATTTTATTAAACTTTTAGATGGAAGATAATTAATTGAGCTTGACAAATCAAATACTTGACTTTCAACTTCGTACTGAGCAAAAATAGATTTTATTGACCAGATCCTTATTAAGGACATCTTAAATGATTGAAAGTTTTGAAGAAGAACTTCTTTCTCTTGTCATAGTTTATCAGATGCTGGGGCTGAGAGTACCTGTCCCACCAGGGGCTAGGAGGGGTGCATAATTTATGAAGAAAACAGAATACCCAAAGAAGGGGAATTTACAAGATGGAGAAATGCCAAAGCAATGGTTCCTGAATAAGGTCCTCAAATACATCAATTCGTCAAGCTAGGTAGCCTTCTACAAGGGGTGCTACTTTACTGGGGTTGCCACCACTTGAGAGACTATATTCCAATGCTCCAATATTAATCACCAACTCTTCATCACTAAACACTGGTAAAAAACCCTTAACCAACTGTTGTTGATTGCCTCAATTCTGATATACCAAACATATTTTTCTCTCATATTGTTCACATTCGATTTGCTTCAAACTTTATTGAGTGCCTACTGTATGCAAGGGATTGTGTCAACAATGGGGTTACAAAGATGAATAAGTGATGACCTCTGGAAATCTGCATTCTTGTGAGTTAGAGCGTATGAACAGTTAACGTTTCTCTTAAAAGGCATGAATCATTGGATTTAAGACCCACCTTAAAGCCAGGATGATTTTGTCTTGGGATCCTTAAGTAATTACATCCGTGATGACCCTATTTCCAAATCAGGTCACATTCTGAGGTTCCAAGTGGATATGAAATTTGGGAGGGACATTATTCAACCCAGTGCAGCCAGTATTAATTTTTAAAATTGTTCAGGTAGCATTGTTGCCTGCTCTGGCATCACTGTCATTTTCTCACAAATTAAAAACACCAACTATTACAAGCATATTGTGCCTTTGATCTTGCCTGATTAATACCTCCTCAGAACAGTTTAATTTTTATATCATTTATTCCCTTTTCATGAGCAGAGGCAGTCTGCTGGTTTAGCTCTCGAAAGGGCTTGTTCTCACCTACATTCTGCTCTAACTTGTAGGACCCTGGAGCAGCTTGTGCTTTGGTTTCCTCATCTCTAAAAGGAGAGCTTTGAGATTGGTGCTCTCTGGGTGCCTTCCAGGGTGCAAGGTGACAGGACCCGGACTCAAGACTCCTGATTGGTAGCTCTGACTCTACCCAGTGTGCCATTTCACACGACAGCTGTGTCTCAGTTCTGTCATCTGTTAAATGGGAATAGTAATCCATGCTGTGCTTGTCTGCTAGAGACCACACAAGACTAAATGAGACAGTGTGTAGAAACACTTGTTGAAAGTGAAGCGTTTTGCAAATATAAGCTAGTAGTATTCCTGCTCAGCCCTTAAGTTCTGCAACCAAGAGCTATGGGGGTCAAGTGACTTTCTCAAAGTCTTACTTTTCCTAGTTCCTTCTTATTCTTTTACATGAATGTTTTAATGTTAATATTATATATTAATAAGTATATATGTCATAATAATATTTAAGATAGTTTTATTCATTCTACACATTCATTAGCATGCCATAATGTCAAATATCATTTCAAGGAGTAAAAAAAATGTCCTTTTCCATATCGATTGATGTGTGGTTTACCAAAAGGACAAAGCAAAAACATAGCTGCCTTAGTTAGCAAAATGGCAGAGTTTTAGTGTGGTCTTTTGAGGTAGGAGCTAGTAAATAAATAAATAAACAAAACACCACTTTCAGAATAGGGGTCACCATTTACCCTTGGACCTTGTGAGTGGGGAGAGGTGAGACTGAATCAGGAAATTAAATTAAAAAATAAATAATGGCAGACCCTGATCCTGTCACCATTTCTCACAAGACCCAATAAGACTTTGAAAGGAGGACTCTGTGGAATTCATTTTAAGTCTTGGGGAAACAATATGCGATTTAACTATCTGCACATAAAAATGTTGGGGGTGGGTGGGTGGGTCAGGAGGTGTCAGGCAGCAGTGGGATCACAACCCCACTCCACCGACCTTTTCCAATTAAACACGATTATATGTAGTCGGCCTTGATGGTAAGAATGCTATGATTGGAAGTTCCTGGGGCTAGCTTCTAGGGGAGATTTTTCTTATGGAAGTGGCAAACCAAGCTTGTCAGTGGTTTTCAAAATTTACTCAGCTAGCAGAAGAAATTATATTGCATTTGAGTTAGACTATTAATTTAGAGATTGCTAGTTAAAAGCTCTCTTTTTTCACGTTTGAGGTCAAGGCATGGAGAGGTAAAGGGACCCAGGGGACCACCCCACCAATTCGGAGCAGAGTAGAAAATTGAAATGCTAGGTCCAGCTGGTTGTTTTAAATTCTTTTTTTTTTTTTTTCTGTTTTCACAAATATTCATTCTGCTCCTATATTGTAGAAGGTACTTTACAAACTTGGTAGGAATACGAAGCTAAAACCAAGGGTCCTCAAGAAGGTTCCAATACAGACAAGTGTATAAGTAAACCCTCCAAGGTAGGGTGAGCTGGGTTCACTCTCGGTGGCCCAAGTAACCTACTGTGGAGCTTAAAAGAATGAAAAACCATTGACCAGTGAGGCTTCATGGAAGAGAAATCATTTGAGAAGAGCCTTGAAAGAAGGTATAATTTAGAAAGACAAATAGCATGAGCAGTGTATTAGTCAGCCAAAGGGGTGTTGATGCAAAATACCAGAAATCTGTTGGCTTTTATAAAGGGTATTTATGTGGGGTAGAAGTTTACAGTTACCAGGCCATAAAGCATAGATTACTTCCCTCACCAAAGTCTATTGCCATGTGTTGGGGCAAGATGGCTGCCAATATCTACCAAGAAGTCAGGTTTCTTGGGTTCCTCTCTTCCTGGGGCTCTGTTTCTCTCCAGGCTCAGTTGCTGTGCTCTCTCCACAAGGCCAGCTGTAGACTATCAGGTGAATGGCTCTGTCTCTCTCCCTGGGGCTTCTGCCTTGTCTAAGGAGCCATCTCTATTCCTCTGTGTTCTTCTTTTGTGTGTTCACTTCCCAGGCTCCAGCTCAAAACTAACTCCAAACTCCCTTCTCTGTGGTGCAGTTTCTCTGTGTGTCCCTGCCCACCAAGGGGGCAGGGACTCAATGTCTTAATGACGTGGCCCAATCAAGTAAAAGTGAAATTTCTGAATCCAATTTATTCTAATATGCCCAGAGGAAAAGAGCAGTTCACAAACATAATCTAATATCTATTTTTGGAATTCATAAATAATACCAAACTGCTACAGGTGGGAACTGATAAAGAATGTAGAGGTACAAAAAAATGTGCTTTTCTGGTTTGGCTAAATAATAGCAGCATAGTGAGAGATGAGGCTTAAAAAGTTGGTTTGGGCCTTGTTGCAGGTAGACTTAGGTCAGGTTGTGGAGTTTGCATTCAGTTGGTACCCAACAAAGGAGGACCTGAGGGCTTCTTAGCGGGATTGAAATGATTCCAGAGGTATTTTAGAAAGGTGGGTGGGTGGGAAAGAGGCTGGGAGTTGGGTGAGCAGGATGGAGTCTGTCGAAACTGCCAAGCAGAGATAATGGAGGATGTCATGTGGCAATGGTAATGGGAACTGAAACCAAACGGAAGGGAACAACTTAAAATCATTGTGGAGATAAAAATCAACTAGATGTGACAGCTATTTAGCTGAATAAGTGGAGAAAGATGTGGGAGTTAGATGACTGCAAGAGAATAGGGCTGCACAGAGCAACATAAGGAAGAATTTTGATGCCCTTGGAAAATGTTCAAAAGAAGGTACCTGAGCACAGGGAGAGGTCATAGGAGGTAAATAGCAGTAATTCATATTGATTTGGTTTTCACCAGCAAGACTTAGCAGTTTTTAAAGGAGAATGGAGAGTGCAAAGCCTGGGGTTCCCCAGAGTCAGGCATTAGGACAAGACAGTGGCAGATGCTACAGAGCTAGATGGGGCATTGTTGAAATAATTTACCTGAAGTTCAGTCTGGATAGGGATAAAAATGAAACTACAGGGGCTAATGGATAAGATTCATAGGGAAGGCTTGGGGTAGAGGGAGGTTAAGCTCAGTAGGAGTAAAGGAGTGAGAAAGATGGAAGGTAAAGAGACGGTGGCCTGTGAGTGATGAAAAGAACTGGTGTGTGATTGAGCCACATTGGTGGGTAAGATGACTGGTGTTGTGGATGTCAACAATGAAAAGAAAGTCCCAGGAAAAATATTCAAAGACCATTTGTGGAAGGCATGTATGGAGTTTGTGTGTATGTGCGTGTATGTGTGTGTGTGTGTGTGTGTGTAATAGGGGAAGGGAATTGTATTTATATTGTTTCACATTTTTACTGCTGCCTCCTTAACTCTTTATGAATTGGGCATACTTGAAGCTTGCTATTAATTTACACAGCCTATATATTTTCTCATATCTTTAAAATATGTCAGAAATAATGTCTTTTTTTCTTTTCTTTTTCTTGGTTAATCCTGTTCCTGGGGAAACATCTATTGCAATGTCTTCAGCCAATTTATATTTTTCTTAAATTAATCTTTGCTATTTCTGCCAAGGTTAATCTAAATACTTAACACCCGGCCTGAAATTTCCAATACAAAGTTCATTCCTCTGGCTGAAGTAGCAAAGGAAGACAAGGAAAACAAGGAAGAGAGAGGCTTCAGTAGGAAGGGGTGAGGGAAAAGGTGGGAAAATCAGGTTTAAAATCACCGTGAGTCCCACTGTTTATGATTTGAAAATTGTATCAGATGCAGGGTTTGGTTTGTCTGGTTGGCTGGTTGCTTGAGTTTTCTTCCCTTTCAAAATGGTCTTGGGAAGCAAAGACATGGAGGAGAGGCAGAATGTTGTCTGGACAAGGATGTGAATTAAGAGAAAAAAAAAACACAAAAAAACAAAAGACAGACTTTTCTTTTGCTTTAGTTTTACAGTTCTAAAGTTCTACAATGAATTGCAGCTGGACCTTTTGTAACGTCCATGTATGTGTGCTCTGTCTACATATACAAAATCAGGAACCCTTCAAGTCTCAAAATCCCTTTTGAAATGGTATCAGACCCTCCGCAGTGAATGTGACCCCTTCCCCCCTCTTCAGTTTCTCCCTTAGCAGTGGTTGGTCTAGGAAAGCCCAGGTCCTTTGGGAGGTTGTCCTGCTGTGCACTTTGGAAAGGAAGATTAATTAGGCTAATAAACCCACTTAAATAGGAAGTTTCCCTTATTTGGTTCCATTTCTAAACTCTGTCTCAATTCTAAATGCTTTGGGAAGATTTTGCGGTGGGAGAGGAATTAGAATGGCACTTTGGCCTTACTCTCCTATCTCCAAGCTTTGTCCTTGCGGAGACAGAAAGTTGAGGCTGATTTTTGCAACTGACAGGAAAGGAGATCCCCCCCGGGGTAGTGAATGCAGAGTTGCAGGAGGAGGAGCTGGCTGGGTGCAGCTCTCATCTCCCTGGGTGAGTCACTAGCTGAAAACAGGAAGTCAAATATGGGAGAGAGAGAAGTGGTTTCTAAGGAAGAGACCTTGGCGGGAAGAAAAAGTCAAAACCTGGGCCTTGAAACCTCTTGGTTTAAACTCATATTCTGGCATTAACAACTGAAATCTTAGCTTTGAATGCAAATAAAGAACATCAGTTTTGTTCTTTCTTTGTAACAGTTTCCTGCAAACCTTTTGTGGGGCGGGGATGGAGGGAGAAGGAACAAATAACTTATAAAACCCACAGTGGTACCATGACTTAAAAGCTTGTTTAAATTTTTAAAACAGTTTTTCTCCTTACTGAATGCAGGGTTAGGAGATATATATATATATATATATATATATATATGCATATATTGCTTCTTGCTAATCAAATATCTCTTTCTATTTATCTTCCATAAGACCATGTTTCATCACTTATAAATGGGATTTGCTTTGGTCAGATGAACTTGTTTAACTTAGCTAACCTTTGAAAGGTGGAGAAAAAGAAACTGAGTTTTAAAAAAGGAAAACCTGTATTGGGCTGTACTTACACACACACACACACACACACACACACACCTTTTCTTTTACCTTGAGACCACCAAGATTGGATGGTGGAATTTGGTCTGGTTTTTGTTTGGATTGGGTATTTTTATTTTTAATATTTGTCTTCTGAGTCAGAAGTGGTTATCTCTTAAAAGAAATATCTGATGGCCTGAGAGCTGGGTGTTTGTGCTTTCCCCTCCGAAATGTTAACATTTCAGTAGCCTTCGATGTGCCTCAAAGTTAGCACCCCACTAAGATAAATTAGTGACCTTCCCCCCACCCCATCCCCTATCCCCACCCACTGGTGAGATCACCTCCCCTCGGCTGGCTGGGACCCCCCTCTGGCCTGACATGGGCAATTCTGTAGGAGACTGTCAATCTGGGTAGCAGTGGTGCCTTGCCAAGACAATGGTGGCTTTTCATGGAGATTTAGTAATCTGAAGAATGCAGCCCGTCCTTGAGGGGAACCTGCTTCTGTTGATATGTTTATGTGGTTTCCTGGGGTGGAGGGGGATGCCCCCACACCCAAGGCAGTGATATGTGGATTGCCTGGAAATTTACAAGTCAGTTTGAACCTGATTTATTGAGACTTTATGAAAAGCTAAGGAAAAAAATGTCACCTATCCAGTTTCCTGACACATTAGGTTAAAGATTGATGAAAACGAGGCTTTTCTGTTTCAAACACTGACCCTCTAGCTGATTATTAAAAGACCCTTCTCCTCGTACAGTATATTCTTTATAGTACTTTTAAACACCATCTTTTTGTAAAATACCACCTCTCTCTTTTCTCTCTCGTCTGTCTGCTGATTAACATACCCTGCTTGGTACATGTTTAGCCATTCTGGACATCAATGGCTTGTATCGTCCATTCCAGCATGGTACCGGTGGGGCCGAGACTGGTGCCTAGGGACTTGCTTTATGCACCACATTCCAGGGTGGGAAGTGCTTCCGTGCCACCTTTCAAGGATGTGTCATGGAGCAGAGTGTGAGTGGTTCCATGCTCGCCTGCCTCTGCTGCCTGGTGTGCAAATCAAATCAGATCATCTCCCAGCAGTGTCTGCGGTACTGGCTGTATAAGTGGAGGGCAACCCTTGTCTCTGCAACTTGGGTCTAGGACAAGTCACTGACACTCATTGCCCTAAGCCTCCAACTGGGGAAATCTTACTACAGGACGCTACAAGGCATCCCCATCCTGGGGCACAGGTATTCAGGAATTCAGAGTGGAGTCCAACAGAACTGGGTTCAAATTTCAGCTTATCCAAACATTTACCTTCTCTGAGCCTCAGTGTTCTTGTTTTTCTAAGTTGGTAGGTTCATAACTCCTAAATGAACTGCTTTGAGCTTTAAGATAGCAAGTGATTCTCCTACCCTAGCTCCTGGCAAAAAGTAGGTACCTGATAAATATTAGTGAACCCAGTACAAGGAGCAAGCATAACTTGTGAAGGTTCTTGGGACCTGCCAGATGGCCAAAGCTCTCCCTTGTGGGCACCTCTAGGGAATCTTTGGTGGTTGTCTGTGGGGCTCCTCTCTCCGCAAGCTCCCTAGACCCAGGTGCCATCTTTGTTCTGGTAGGGCCTTGCGCAGCCCTCTTCTGTCCTGGCCAGCTGGTGGTCTGTTCCACCCTCCTTCTCCTAAGATCACCTTGCTCCTCCTGGATGACTTTCCA
>PVKH010045252.1:0-10521 GCA_004027955.1 Chaetophractus vellerosus | reverse complement strand
CACTGGTGGCTTCAGGCACTAGCTCCTCTTCTTTTCTTCCCAGAAGAGCCAACAGGACTGCTTTCTTTGATCCAGATACCCCAAGATTCCGCTTTCCTTGACACTGATCTGTGCTCACATCCCAGTTCTGCTTCATTCTCAAAAGCACGGAGTGGCGAAAGTCATGGCCAAAGAATCCGGCCCGCTGGTTCTACCACCCACCTTGGCCATGAAAGTGCTTTTGTGATTTATAGCCATTTCCTTCACCTCAGTGTTCTCATCGACGGAAATCTTTGTGTGAAATAATATCCCAGGTCCATATAACTCTGAAATCGACAAGAGTGCACCTTCCACGATCCCATAGCTTGAAAGAGGGGATTTATCAGAATTATGATAGGATGTTTGTTTCGTCGTGGGGAGTGATAATTGATTGGATAGAGACGCTTTGGATTGTGGAGTCCATCTTGTAAAAGCAGAAAATGGGTGTAATTTTCCATGATTTTACCTGCAAGGCAGACGCAAAGGTGGAAAGTGAACACAAGAGAACGCTAAAGAAATCAGCCCACATTTCGGGGTGCGTGTTCTGGAATTGAGCTCATGGCTCTATCTTTATTCTAGTCCATCTTTTGCGGTAATAGAGGCATCACATCAAAAAGGCATCTCATAAAAAATCAAAGCCCTTAGTCTGTAACCCTTAGAGTGACTGTTGAGGACAAATGCACCTTGGCTTTTCTTGGTCTCTTCAGCCTGGTAACTTTCTCACAAGCAAGAAAGACCCTGACCGGCAAGCGTGTAAATAGATTTTCTTCTTCCAAGCTCAACCGAGTTCTGAAGGGATCCCCAGCTTTCCTTCCCGTCCAGCTGTGATGCCCAGAAGTGAGCTGTGAAAGGGGAGGGTTGGAAGCAACCTGCCCACCGGCAGGTCGAAGCCAACTCCCCAAATCCAATCCCAGCGCGTGGCTCCAGATTCCGCCCCCATTTCTCAACGATTATGAGTTTTGAGTGTCTTCTCCCCCTTTACTCCTGCAATATTTGCATTTCATGTTCTTATTCTCTTAATGCCTGAGCAATTTGAAACTCTCATATTTAGGCAATTCCCAGGTCTCTTTCCTAAAGCACTGCGATTCCCTTTCAGCTTTTCAGAGGCGCGTGTGCTGAGGAGGGCACCGCGGCTTCCCTGTCAATCCAATTTGTGATACAGATTTTCCCAGGTGCACCCATTCCGCGGTCCCCGTGCTGCTTTGTGCCTGGTTGGCAGCCTTTTGGGAAGCATTTGTATTGCTTTTTCATCTCGGAAAAGATACTCTAGTCACAAACCAGTCATCTGCCTGTTAAGCTGTTTTTAGAACAAATCACTCCGAAGCAAAACAACGACGATAATAACAAAAGAGCTACACTTATTTTTTTCCTAGACTTTTAAGAAAATGTTTGATGTTGCAGAGAGTTAGAAACAATTAATGTGAAATTGGGGACGGTTGTTCACATGATTTATTTATCATATATAGAGGCCTCAGCTGGAGCACTGCTGTCAGTGGCGCTCCCAACGAGATTTTAGAGGAGTTGGAAAATTTGCGAGCTCTCTTAAGGGGCAGCACATTTTCAAAGGATAAAAGTTCACAGGAGCCGTGGAGCTTAAAATCCACACTGCACTGTAAAGCCTATCCCACATATTGCTTTCCCTTGAACACTCGTATTCCCGATTGGTTGGCGATTCAAAACAGGGGATCTCGTGCACGTCGAGAAATATCCTAGAGATTTTCACAGCCTTTCATGCCACAGGTCAGGAGCTCACACTCATGCATGTTGTGCAAGACACAGAACAAGAAAGCACTGAGCAGAAGCTCATTTTATAAAAGTAATATCCCAGGCATGGAAAATCCCAAACTTTCATAAACTTGACAAATCCAAAATGGGACGCTCAAAAAGAACTCGAGCTGTTTGTCTCGAGCAGATGTTCAGGCTCAGTCCAGGCCGATGGGGTCGGCCGGATTTCCATTCCAGAGGGTGATGCAAAAGCAAAAACAACCCGGAATAAAAAAGGAGCAATGGTCCCACACAATATAGCAAAACTGAACCAGAGGAGGTGTGAAGTTAGACGTGTGATTTATGTGTGGAAAACTAGCGCCAAGAATATTGTTATGGGCCTGGCTCCGAGAGGCAAGATTTGTTAGCAAAAACTGTCTCTAAATATTTATGCTCAGCTAAATAATTGCTAAATAATTCCAGTCCTCAGCTGGAAACCTAGGATCGGGACTAGCCTAAATCAGCAGATCGGCAAGATGGTATACCGGTATTTTATCCAGCGGTACTCTTGCTCAACAATGCTTGTAAATTTCAGCAGAGAATTAATAGCCTTTTATAAAAGCCTTTACGTGGCCCCACGTAGCAAAGCTTCCTTTGGAAATATTTCCCTAAAATAAGCAAAGCACTTAAAGCAGTCCATTCAATAGCATTTGTTTCGGGATTATTAAAGAAATGCAGAGTTCTGGCTTGCACACTGTTTGCTACCATGGATTCTCTTCTTGCTGATGGTCGCAGTGGAGTAGTGAGTTGGAAAGGGGGGTGGCGGCTGATTTCTTCATCTTCGTGGACATCACCGTCCTGAGAATAAACACAGGTTTCTACCATTCTTTTTACGGCCCTGACCGGTGCTTATTGAACCCAAGATTAAAAGCAGGCTCCGATCTCTGGGGACTCTAGAAGAAAATATTTTGTACGAGCCGAGATACAATGAAGAAGTTTCGGCATTTAATTCAACTGCCGCAGTAGCGTCTATAAAATTCCCACATTCTTCTCATATCAGAACAGGGATTAGTGTCAGGGTTTTGACCGAAAGTTAAAATGCTTTACATTTAAAATGGGTTAGTTGAATCGGAGGCCTATTCTCTTGCGTCACATTTGTTTTTCCTCTCGGACACCATAAAAATGTTTTAAATAGCTTAAAGGAGACCTGGGTTCTAGAAAGCGGACTCTTCTGTAAGCAGGCTGTCCTCCTTCTCCTGGGACACTGAATGTCGTGTCTGATGAGCTTCTCCAGTTCTGCCTTTTGGTGCCTCTTCTGATGTAATGATGCCTGGAAAACAAGCAAGAGTAACACAAAGGAGGGAATTGATGGGGGAGGCCATTTTGGGTCGGGGATTTGGAGGGATTGCCGTAAAGCTTTTATTTTAATGGTTGTAGAAGAACTTTCCTGTGGCCTTTGATTTCACTTTCACCCCTGGAGAGGCAACATGAGGGACTTTTGGTAATGACCAAGGGCCTCAATTGGCTGAACGTGCCGATGCCCTCAACTGTATAAATGAGGAAAATAACAGGATCTACCCCAAAAGGGTAGAGAATTAAACAATGTAACACATGCTACATTGTATTCAATGTTATCTGTAGTTATTTTTCCCTGACTGTAGCATTCTGCATTTGAGTCAAAGAATGTACTAAAGTTACTAAAGACATTTTGAAGGAAGAATCAAGGAAGATGTTTAGCAAGAGCAAACAAACGTATGTGGTTTCATGCTTGTTTTTAAGAGACTAAGAAATAGAGAGGTTTTTGTCTCCAAACCAGACAGAGATGTGGCCTCGCGATCTAAAGCAGATCTATTTTGTCCATTAAAGCACAAATAACATCATGTGCATTTTCAGAAGCTCTGGATCTGTTTAAATCAATTAAAGTGAAGTTAATGTATTTTAATATCTGAGCTCTTCCCTTATCAAGATAATGCTGAAATGTTTTCTTCTCAGAACCCAAGGTGAGGACAAATAGACTCATTTACTCTATTATATCTTGTCAGTGTGGCTTTGAGAATTTTTGTTATTTTTAGTTGTAAAGCCACAAGAAGACTTTATGTGGCTTGAAAACTGCAGTTGGTTTTCACAGCACGATACTAAAGGGCACTCCTCTCCTTCGGGCTGCTATTGTTTCCAATCTGGGGATAAACACGCGCTTGATAAAACAATTTCGATGATGCTAATATTAATACTTTAACGAATTTGCTGAGATTTTGTCGGCTCATACATTTTAATGGAAAATTAGGTTTGCAATTAACAAGAAAAATACAGGAGATCCATTTCTCACTTCCTTCACATTTATATAACGATTACCAATGGAATAGTTGCTGTTTTGTACCCTTTGTAGGCCGATCAATATTTTGGTGAATGGGGAAATGTGAAGCACAGAATTGTAGTGTAAACAAATGAGAAACATTGAAAGTATGCTAAATATTATAGCCAGTTGATTATGTAAATTTAAACAGTGTAGGGGAAAAGAATTGTCATTAAATTAGTCTGTTTTTAGTTCACTCTGGCATTGTTTATCATACACCATAACCAGATATTTCATAAACAGACTCCTTTTGCAACCTGGAACTTTGGGGGATGCCAGCTGATTAATGAAGTGGTGGATGGGCTTAGAGGCCGAGGTGGAGATCACTTGATTTATGACCAATTCTATTCTACAATTGAAGGCTTCTGCGAGTGCAGACAGTGGAGAGAAAGGCAGAGACAAAGACTGATGAGAGGCTCATTGCAGTATGAGCACCTGTTCGTCAGTCTGCGAATTGGGTGATTTTTAGCTACATCCTGTTGCTGATTTTCATGGAGGCAATAGTGAAGTGCTACTCAAGAATTCGCATATAAGACAGCCAAGGGGGAAGCGGATGTAGCTCAAGCGATTGGGCGCCCGTCTACCATATGGGCGGTCCAGGGTTCCGTTCCCGGGGCCTCCTGGTGAAAGGCAAGCTGGTCTGTGCTGTGAGCTGGCCCGAGTGGAGAGCTGCCGCCGCAAGATGACGCAGCTAAAAGAGACACAGAGGAGGGACAATAAGAGACGCAGCAGACCAGGGAGCTGAGGTGGCGCAAGAGATCGAGCTCCTCTCTCCCACTCCGGAAGGTCCCAGGATCGGTTCCTGGTGCTGCCTAAAGAGAAGACAAGCAGACACAGAAGAACTCACAGAGAGCAGACAGCGAGTGCAAAACAATGGGGGTGGGGCTATAAATAAATACATAAATCTTAAAAAAAAAAAAAGAAATACTTTAAAAAAGAAAGAGAGTGCCAAGGTTTTCCGCTAAGAATTAAGTGAATACATTCCACATACAGTATATGTGATTAACCAACTAGAGGAGTATTTACAAGTTTGTGACGACTCAAGAGTTTGGGAATACCTAAAGAAATCTCGATTAGAGTGATTTGGGAGACACAGCGGGACAATGGATCAGAAACTCAGCTGCAACCTAAGAAGGAGAAGCCTGATCTGGTGGCCTGTGTCCTGTCTGGAGAACAGGTCATAGAAAAGGAATCACCAAAGAACCAAAGTTAGTGTTTCTGCTTCTGGAAGCCAGGAAGGATGGCCCCACACAGGCACTGGGAAAACTCATCCTCCAGACAGGTCAGGCCTGATTTTGAAGACTTCTTGGTAGAGCCAAGTCTGATGCTGTCAAACATGTTCCTTCCATTTCTTGGCTGCCGATTTCCAAGTAACTCTGGCTTGCATTTGGGATTCACGGCTCAGCTTCTTCTCGGCACAGGGCTCACACCATCCACTAACCTGGTGGTTTCAGTTCCCATCCTTTCCTTCCTTTCTGTAAAAACAGAAAGCCCTCTGCTTTCAAAAGTTCCAGCTCCACGTAGCCCCGGAGGCACTTGGCTCCTGTTTCCTCAGGCACCGTCTCCTGAAGCTTCTCCCCCTCCGTGCAACCCCTTCCCATCGGCCTGCAACTTAGCTCCGTTTCCTCAGACTATAAAA
The DNA here is from genome assembly GCA_004027955.1 of Chaetophractus vellerosus. NCBI lineage: Eukaryota > Metazoa > Chordata > Mammalia > Cingulata > Chlamyphoridae > Chaetophractus > Chaetophractus vellerosus. The sequence goes on along the minus strand of PVKH010045252.1, from coordinate 4,807 downwards.
GGGCCTCCCGCTGCTCCAACTCCATCTTTGATTACTAATATCTGTTTCTCCTTACTTAACCACTCAAACTCTTAAAAACGTGCTCTACAGTATCTGCCTTCGTTTCCTCACTGGTCACGTATATCCAAAGCCCATCCATTCTGATTTCCATGGAAACCATAATGGTGAAGGGACCAGTGACATATTCATGAGCAAATCCAGTGGCCCCCCCCCCCGTTTTAATCTCCTTTTATCTTTCTGTCTATTCCATTTGGTTCTGTGAACCACTTGCCATTTTTGAAATTCTCTCCTCCCTTGCTTTTCATAACAGTATGCACCTCTTGTTCTTCTCTCTCTGATTGCAATCTCTGATTGCTGCTTTTATGCTTTCTTTCCAGAAATACTTCATATGTATATATGCTGTATATATATTATCCAGAACCTTAATGGGCTAAGTATGTGGTAATTGCCATTTTACAGAGGAAGGAGCAGAGGCTGACGGAATTTAAATAACTTGCTCAAAGTCGCATAGCTCATAAGTGATGGCGCCAGGCTGTGATACCAGGTCTAACGCCAAAGCCCTCTTTTGTACAGTCTTCAGCTGACAACTGCAGATGACTCTGAAATATTTTTTTTCTCAGAGCCTGAGCTGATGAAAAAGAGCCTCATTTGCTCTGTTACATCTTCTTACTCTTGCTTCAAGAATTATTCCCTTTCAGTTGGGAAGCCACAAGCCACATAGCTGGAGTGCTCTCCCCTTCCAAGCCGGCCACTTAACTACAAATCTGTCTGCAGCTGTACCTGTGTTCTCTGCTTTTCCTCCTGGTAAGACAGAAGACCAAGCCCTTCCGTTTATGCTCTGCCTCCCGTTTCTGGGGCTTTCTTCAGGTCTTCTCTCTGTCCTAATGCCATCACGGCTTTCCTCTGCCGTGTACCAGTTGCACAAGCATCCAAGCCTGCCTACTCTCTCCCATCCAAAAAGAGATCACCTCTGGAGACCTTGCCCCATTCCAGCTTCTGGCCCATTTCTGAGAAGTTTCTGCGCCCAGTTGTCTCCATTCTTCACCTCTAATTTATGTGTCCGTGTAGTCCATTCTGGCCAATGTGTTCACTGCTCCACTGAACTACTTTCACAAGGTCTCTAAAGATCCCCTGTCGTTGGACTCCTTCAGGACTCCTTCCTTCCCTCACTCCACTCTCCTGTCCAGCAGCTTCCTTCTCCTTCATCTGCTCTGTGTTTTCACCTGCTCCCGGTTTTCCTCCTTCCGCCTTGCACCCTTCTGCTCACTCTTCTCCCTCTAACTCATCTATAAACGTCGAATGTCCCAGGTTTGGTCGCTTTAAATAACAGCTATTTAATGGTCGTTCTCAAATTAACATATCCAAACTTAATCTTTCTGCAGAAATGTCAAATTTCCATCAATTTAGCTATCCAGTTTTCTACTCACCACCTCTATTCCGTTGTCTAACTAGGATTTTAAACTTTATATGGCCAAAAGAGAAATGCCAGCATGTTTCTGTTAATTTGCCTCAAACATGCCTTTCCATAATCTCCCAAGTCTCTGTACATGATCCATCCCCTCAGCTGCTCAGTGCAGAAGTTCAGGAGTTCCTCACCCCCAACATCTACTCCTTCAGCAAGTCCAGTCAGGTCTACCTCCAAACTATATTCCACTTCCATCCTACTTTCCAATTCCATTGCCACCATTGTAGTTTCCATCATCTTACTATCTTACCTTTGAGCAGGCGTCTCACCTTCCACTCTGTTCTTCATGCAACAGCCGGTGCTTTAAAACATTAACCAGAACAAGTTGTATCTTTTAAATCCTTTTGGTCTTTCTATGCAACTTAGCATAAAGCCCTAGCCCTAATCTCGACTTTCTCCCCGACCCTAACTTGCATTCCTTACTCTGCACCGCCGTCCAGTCAAAATGCTCCAGCCACATTGGCCTCTTTTCTTCTCATATACACCTCGTTCTTTTGTGCCACAGGGCCTTTGCACATGGCGATCTCTCTGCTTTGACAGCTTTTCACAAAGCTGAATTCTTTCAGTCACAGCTAAAATGTGCTCTCTTCAGAGATAACTGTCCTGACCATCTTATAAAAGTGACACCCCCGTCACCAAATGGTCTCTAGTGCATCTCCCTGTTTGTTTACCTCAGACTACTTGTCACAATCTAAAAGCACCTTCTTTAATTATTTATTGTTTATTTCTCTCCACTCTCAGTTTCTGCAGTGTTGACAGTGTTCTGGGCTCTTCCGTTATGTTACCTACTGGCCACCTGTGTTTATTGATCACTGGAAATGTGGCTAGTATGATTGAGGAGCTGAATTTAATCTTAATTCACTGAAATGTAAATGTAAATGCCCGTATGTGGTAGTGGTTCCCGTGGCGAAGGGAACGGTTCTGGGAGGCACACCCACGAAAGCGGAGGTCTCTCCGTAGCTTGTTCGCTGCTACAGCGCCACGGTGCCCGAAACACAGAAGATGCTCAGGGACGTTTTTAATGGAAAAATGAATGAATGAGCCATCTCTGGTTGGGATGAAACTGTGGGAGAGGAAAGGATCGCTACGAATTGTGGCATGCCTGATAAGAAACACAACCCGTCTTCCAGAAATGTGTTTGGGCTATGTACGGCTTTCCTGAGGTCTTTAATTAGGTTTCTGAGAGAGGGGTCCGGTACTGCGAATTAAATTTTGGACGAAGTTGAAAACACGCTTGATTCTTTTGCTGTGTTTTGTTAACCAGTGAAACAATTATGGTTTTGCTATCTATGGAGTTATCATACGTAATTAATGAATTAATCAATTTACTTAATTCACAGGCTGAAAGATATTCTGTTTTCTAGTGTTGTCTACTAATTATGCAGTAAATCAAGGCTTTGAAGAGTTTCAACAACCATTCATTTTTTATGAATTAATCTTTCTTTGGCTTTCTTCTCTAGGGGTAAAAAAATAATGCAAACACAGACCCAAGGATACATGAAACCTGAATGCTAAGAGCAGGCAGAAGATGTGGCTGAAGATACAAAATACATGGAATTAACTTTCAAACGGTACGCTAAGGTCATTGAGCACAGACAGGGTCAATCTGTGCCAAGACCAGGTGAGACCCCAAGGTACAAGGGCAGGTAAGTGTTAAGGCCATGCTTTCCTAGAAAAAGTTGTCAAATTAAGCATGCAATTGGTTAAAAAGATGAATGCAATTATACATGCAATAAATATAGCAAAAGAAAAGCAGAATACACGACTAAAATTCAACTTTGCTTATTTTGATATTGATACCTACCTAAGAATAGCTACTACATCTATTATTCTTACTATGCCACCATTTGTGAGTGCCTACTATGTACTAGGAACCATACAGGGTTCTACCTAATTATCAGGTGACTTCTGCGTGATTGATATGAATTTCTCCAGTTTTCAGATGAAGAAACAAGCTCAGTTTGGAGTCATAGTTTGTGTGTTTCGAAGCTGGATTCTGACCCCAAATAAATCTGACTCAGAATTTGTGTGTGTGTGTTTTTAAAGTTCAAAATCTAGTGTTCTCTGCAGCATTCGAACATAGACATGCGCGAGTTTCTAGGTGTGAAAAATACAATTCAGTTTTGAGTCCAGCATTTTCATAAAGTTGTTTCTCCTTTTCTGACCAAATTGTCAGTAGTCATGTCTAGATTAATTTTATGGCCTAGATCAGTACTGGCAAAATGAAGAACGTACATCTACAGGTGTTAAAGTTCATTTTAAGATACACAGAAAGGGCCACCCATTGTCTAGATTAACGTATCAAATATAGTTGATGTGAACCGACTTAAACTCTTTAGACAATGATCTACAAGGCAAATATAACCACTGAGCATGGGGAAAAAAAGCTAACTGAAGAGCAGTTCCTAATCTCCCTGGTTTTATATAACAACTTATATAACAGTATGTACTAGATACTGTTCTAAATGCTTTGCAAATATTAACTCATTCAGCCGCCCTAATAATGTGTTCGTCCTATTCGTTAGGATTAGTACTACCATCCCCTTTCCATACAAGGTGAAATTTAGACACAGAGAGGTTAAGTGACACCCAAGGTCACACAGCTGGTAAGTGCCAAGCTGGGATCAAACCCAGGCGGTCTGGTTTTGAGCCGTGGTCTTGACCACTATGCCATGCCACAGTGTATCCAGGTGGATATTGTCTGCCACTGCTCTAAGTCCACCTTTAGTTTCAGTGACTGGCACGTGAACGGGATACTTCCCCTCCATCCCTCCCGCCGTACTTCCTCCAGGGATGCTTGATTGCTCTTTATTTGCTACTTCCATATGGAGAGAAAGCAGCAATTGGTTCCACCAGTCCCTCCCTGCATTAGCCCTGATCACCCAGGAATCTAAAGAAAGAATTCCACCAGTTGCTAGAGACATGTTTTCCAACTGGATATTTAAAAAGCTGGGGAATTAACTCTTGGATATACTCAAATCCTGTTAGATCTCCCACGAGGAAGATTCGAGTCAAACTCTCCCTAAATACTTCCTTTCCCAGGGCACAGCTGCCTTCACGCAGGATTGTAGGTGCCTTTTGGGGAGGGCTACGCTAAAATACAGACTGAGCGCCAGCAGTGTGACGGCAGAGCTTTCCTTCCAGGGGTCCCACCTTCCCTCCATCCTCGGACTCTGCGTCTATAAACCAAGTCAGGTCTGGGATCTGGGGTGCGGTCGTGGGTTTCTGATGCAATGGCCCAAGCCGGACCTTCACTCGCCAGACCGCAAGCGTTTTCGTTTGTTTTTTAAATTGTTCTTGTTCATTCTAATCCATGCAGGCTCATGTTTAATTAAGCAGAGC
>PVKH010045251.1:0-10521 GCA_004027955.1 Chaetophractus vellerosus | reverse complement strand
ATGTAATTAAGTAGCGTTAGAAAAGCTGATAAAATAAGAAACAAAGAAAACAATCTCCTGATATTTTTAATGACTCAGGATAACCACGTTTTGACAACAAAATTTTCGGATTAAAATTAAAATTAGAAGCGGAGGTGGAAAGTGCTACATTCTAAAGTTGCAACTACATTGTTGTTTTTTTCAACTCAGATCTCTCCAGACTTTAATGATCTCATTTGTTAAATGGGAACAAAGCTACTTTATTTGATAAGAGCAGGACTTAGAAATCGATTGCATTTCAGGATGCCTCACAGCTGTAAGCTTTATGATTACATATTGAAGATATGATAGATTATTTTTGTTCCTCCATCCTGAATCAATGCCCACTACTATTCATGCTTCACTTCTTTCTTTTCGGAAAAGTTAATTCTCCCAAGGGAGAAAAAGCTGCTCATTATAAATTGATGGTTTGTATTGATTTTCATAACCTCTGTTTCCTTATAGACTTTATCTTATGATTAATTCTGCTATATGTTTTGTGTGTTTTTTCCCAACAGGCTTCTTGGAAATTACTGATTACATTGTACTGAAATGCTAACAATCACATTCAATTATCTCCTCAATCTGTAGTTTTTGTTACATCTCATTTTTTTCTTCACCTCTATTCTGAAATATGAAGCTTTTTTTAAAAAACAATTTTAAATATATTATCTCTTTTGGTTAGGACACTACACATATAAAAAATCATTATGATATACTAGCTATTCAAAATTTATTTTTAGATACAAAACTTTATTTTGGGTATCTCAAGAATTTCATATTTTTATTGAACTTGCTATTTTAACTTTGTCTTTAAAAATCTCTTTATATAGATTTCTATTTTGCTCATTTTAGTTGAATAAACTGTTTCTAAAGCCATAATTACTATGTATTTAACTTTTCCTTTCCAACTCCACTGGAAATTAATATCTATTAATGCTCATTCATTCAATAGATATTTAATGAGCAACTACTATATGCCAATTACTGTTTAGACATATAAGTGCTCCCTAATATTCCTTCATAAATCATCATAATTGCAATGATTTTGTTTGTTTTTGTTTTGTTTCTTTCCTACCAAACCTTAGTAGTGAAAACAAAAAGCTACCTTGTTCTGCTGTCTTTATTTTACCCGAAATAAAAATGGAAACCCTTTCCCACATATTCACTTCTTAAAAACACAAATATGAGAAGAAGGACACCATTGAAATCAGAGGAGACCACTAAATTATCTGTATGGAAGGGATCTTATTCAAGTTTCCAAATTTTTTAATCAGTGACTTTTTTTTCAAATTAAATTGTACATAAAACTCCAGTTATTTAAGATATCCAGAATTTCTGTTTTTCTAGTACACTAAATGAGAACAATGAGCTAGTTTTGATAAACATAAGAAGTTGAAAATTAGAGTGATATTATGAGTGACATTGACAATCATAGCAACCTCAATCTCACTGACTTGTTTTTCATGATCATTTAGTGTATCTAATATGTTTCATTTATTTTATATTTATTATTATTATTTTTAAAGAAGCTTTAGATTATATAACTGTTATATCAAAAATATAGGGGATTCCCATATACCTCACCCCCATCCTACTCCCACACTTTTCCCCATTAACAACATCTTTCATTAGTGTGGTACTTTTGTTTCAATTGACGAACACATATTGAAATATTGCTATTACCCATGGCTTATGGTTTACATTATGGTTTACACTTTGCACCTCACAATTTTGTAGGTTTTGACAAAATATATAGTGTCCTGTATCCATCATTGCAATGTCATACAGAATGATCCCAATTTCCCAAAAATGCCCCTATGTTATACCCATTTTTTGCTCCCCCCTAACCTCTGGTGACCAGTGCCTTTATATCAGTGTCACAAGTGCTTCCATTACTAGAATAATAATATTTCTCCCTTGTTTTTGTTCATTTTTCAATCTTGAGGATTTTCAGATGGTGATTCCCACTTTGCTTCTGATTGAGAGGGGCCTCAGATCCCATGGGGCAGACGGATGGAACTGTCTTGCTTGCAGTTGTACATGCTTTCTGTTTTTTGGGTTGGGCATTGTCCATCATCATCATCCTTTTGTCAGTTGTCCTGGGTGAGTCAGATGAATTGGAGGGTAGGTGTTGGCTGCAACTCTGTGGAGATTCAGTGCTCAATTGGCATATGAACAGTTGGAAGATTTAAGTCTCTGTGATACATATTTAATGGGTATAGTGCTAATTATAGTTTCAAACAAAAGGGCATAAGAACCATGTGTAGGAAAATTATAAATGAGTCCAACTCCCAACCATTGGGGGAAAAGGTTATCATATATATCAAGGTAAGGCCCACTGACAGGGCACTGAATTCCTGGGTTGTCTCTCCTACCTATAGTGTCCAGATCTCTCTAGAGCCCTCAGGAACCCCTGCTTGAGGCACTGTTTACTGCGGCAGTCAGTGAGATCCTCGTAAGACATGCATGAGTGTAATCTCTGGAATGACCTCCTGACTCATTTTGAAATCTCTTAGCCATAAAACTCATTTGTATTTAATATTTCCTCCTTTTGGCCAAGGTCTTTTTCCAAATGCATCACTAGTAATAATCCCTCAGTGCCAGGGAGGCTCATCCCTGGGAGCTATGTCCCACAATGGGGTTGGGGGGAAGGTAGTGAGTTTACATGCTGAGTTTGGCTTAGAGAGAGGCCACATTTGAGCAACAAGGAGGCTTTCAGGAGGTTACTCTTAGACAATGTATAATACTAAGCTAAATTTCAATTTCACAAGAACAAGGTTCATAAGTTCAAGCATCATTATCAAGGACCTGGTGTATTGATCTGTCCTCCTTTGCTAGGCACTGCCCATGTACTCTAGAGATTCTTACCTCTCTATAAGAGAATTTGGCAGGACTCCCCAGGATGGGAATTCAATATTCTTTCAGTTATTGTGTGGGTCTCCACCCATCAAGACAATATCCCATGACCACTTGAACACATTCATATTCTATAGAAGCATGCCCCAGATGCTCCCCTCCCCACAAAATCTGCCCACCACCAACATCCCAAACCAGTAATCCCCCCAACAGTTGCAACTCTTCTGCAATCCAAAACCTCCCCATAAACAAAGACAAAAACCAAAAATAATAAAAAATACAAAAAATAAAATGAAATAAAAAATATATATGAAAATTAAAAATTTTTTTTTTGCATCGTCTTTCATTCCCATAAGATCTTTATCTTTTATGTATAGTGACAATTTCTTCTGTATGTTCCCACAGTGTCTTATTTTTTCACTTTAGTTTCAAAGATGCTTTAGTAACAGAAAAGTCACATAGAAAATATAGAGGATTCCTGTATACCCCACCTCTCCCTTTCTCACATTTTCCCCTATTAATAATATCTTACATGAGTATGGTACATTTGTTACAATTGATAAACAAATATTGAAGCATTGCTACTAACCATGGTCAATGGTTTACATTATGGTTCATATTCTGTACCATACACTTTTATAAGTTTTAACAAAATGCATAAAGGCCTGTATCTGTCATTGCAAGATCATGCAGAACAATTCCAATGCCCCAAAAATGTCCCATGCTCCAGCCATTCTTCCCTCCTTCTCCTCTTGGAACCCATGGTAACCACTACGTTGCAATTTTTGAAGAATAAGGTCCATAGTTACATGGATTAATATTGAGGGCTTGACATATTGGTCTGTCTTCTTTTATTAGGCACTGCCTAAGTTCTCAAGAGACTCTTGTGCCTCTATTTGAGAACCTAGCAGGACTCCCCAGGATGGGAGTTTATTTTGCTAAGATTGCACACTTTCACAAAAATATGTATTTGTAAAACCACTATTTACCAGTTTGCCTTGAAATCTGAGAATATTCTTCAATTGCTATAATCTTGAAACTGGAAAGATGAGGTTTGACCATTTTTTGTTTTTTAATCACTGACAATATCAAACATCTGCTCACACTCCCCATCGCAAAAATAAGTCAGACAAGAAGTTCACAAAAGTTTTCAGATGAAACCTGTAAAAAAAGATATTAACATGACTTGGCATGCTACCCACTCACTCACTATTACACAACTACCTCTGCGGACACATGTAGAGAGCAGAGGCAGCTGAGCCCTAACTGACATTTAATTGGACTTGGCACACATGTGCTGTGGTAGTATACTCACTCATACATTTTTATTTGAAATAGCAAGCACAGGCCTGAATTTAGAAAAGAAAAAGAAAACAGGCTTTCTTAGTCTATGCATATTTACAAGCAGTTGAAATAAATATTAACAGACTGTAGGTCCTTTACTCCAGGACTATATTTAAGTTAACCTAGAAGAACTACTTTAAGAGTTAATTGTTTCAAGAGACAATTTGAAAAGTCCCATTCTTGTCCAATGATCTCTCTTTATGGGTGAGACACTAAAGCCATGGGAAATCAAAGCACATGATGCACTTCCTCTCCATCGCTCATGCTGTTTCCTTAACTTGACTCCAAATCCCAAAACTAACTGGCCAAGTCTTACTAATTCTTTAAGAGCTTCTCTCAGATACATCTACTCCAAAGAGCCTTTGGTAGTTTGAAGCTGTATGTACCCCAGAAATATAAATTCTTAAATTTAATCCATTCTTAGGGGTGTGAACCCAATGTAAATAGGACCTTTTGATGAGGCTACTTCAGTTAAGGTGTGACACACCTCAATCAAGATGGTGTTAGTCTACTCCTGGAGCCTTTTATAAAGAATGAAATTCAGACAGAGAGAAAAAGCCACAGGAAGCAAGAAACTGAAACGGAACCTGGAAGAGAAGGGAGAGACAAGGAGACACCACCATATGCCTTGTCATGTGACAGAGGGACCAAGGATCACTGGCAGCCAAGCCCCAGAACACCACAGTCTTTAGGGAGAAAGCATCACCTGGTTGATGCCTTGGTTTGGACATATTCCCAGCCTCCAAACTATGAGCAAATAAATTCCCATTGTTTCCACCAAATCATTTCATGGTATTTGCTTGAGCAGCATAGGAAACTAAAACAGAGCTTTTGTTCTTTCCTTGAACAGATATTATATCTCTCTCTCTGGAACCCCAGAGCATATGAAATGCACCTAACATGTTCCCTTAGTCCATCCTGTAACCCAGGACAGAAACCTCTTAATATCACTGTTGTTTCAACTCCTACCACATCTAACAGGCTTTACGCATTGTAGGCACTTATTAAATAATAACTTAATTGAATTATTCACCCAAAGACATATGATCCATAATAGGCTGTTCATATCAAATTGGCTTATATTTTGCATGATTTAATTAAAATATTTTCTGAAATTCACAGGACTGCTTTCATATTCTTAGCATAGTTTTTGTGAGGCTTCCATATTACAATATTTTTTCAGCTGTTTTTTTAACCCAATTCTTTTAAAAAACATTGCTGTTTAAATTGGCAATTTTTACACTAAAAGAGGAGGTGCTACAAGAAAGGAAGGAAAGTGTTGACAATGTCTGCTTTGCCTGTGAGCTTTGACTGAGGGGTTGATGAAAGATTAAACAACTGACATGAGAGTTTTTGCCCAATTATAATAACAAAATCTGTCTCTGTGTTTGCGAATACATTCCCTTTTAATTGTGTGTGTATGTGTGTCTTTCACAATCCTCTCAAAGTTACACAAGATAGAAAATCTTCCAAATACATCATTTTCTCTCTTGCTGAAGGCCTGGGTCTCCAGAAGCAGACACTGAACTGGAGTTTGGCAGAGAGGTTTTTATTCAGGATTGATATTTTTGGCAGGGAAGAGGATGAAACAGGGTTGGTCAGACGAAGAAGTTCCCATGGAGAGCTCTGGTGTGTTTATGGTCCATTAGAGATGACCCATGTTGAGCTGAAATGGCTAGGCCTTTGAAAGTCTGCATCCAACAGTCATCAGGTGTGTCCTACCTGGGAAAGGTATGCCTTTGGGCAAGTAGGCTTTCTGCACATGAGGCAAACTCTGAAGAAACCAACTGTGGGGCAAGAGAACCTTCCTTGGTGGGTGATCAGTGACACATCTCAGTGTCCACCTCATCTTCTCATATAGTCTTCTCTCTCCTAAATGAAACAGTGACTTTAAAAAAAAATTCTGAGATTGAAAAACTGATACAAACAGCTAAGTTATCCTCAGCCGTTCTGCAGCTCCAACTAGGTTTTCAGTTAATGAGCCCCATGACTCCTTGGCAAACATTGGGGAGTTTATTGCCCTGCAATCGAATGTTGCAATTTCACAGCAGTGATTATGTTCTGACTTCACACTTCTACACAGTGAGTTCTGTCATCACATGACATTGGTTACATTGAAATCCCCAAACTCCAAATACCAAAAGCGTCAGATTGTCTTAAGATTTCAGCTCCTGAGACATGCGTAACTGCCTAATTAGCCAGACCTCGAGAGGATTTGTTCAGTTTCTCCGAGCACATCAAACATTTGTAGGATTTGCAGATTTGATTCACTTTTCTCTGAAATGTGGCATTTATGACAATGTGAAATGGATGAAAAAATTAAGATTATAAACTGCTGTAGAGGGATCACATACCAATCTGACTTGTAACAAGTCAGTCCCTAATATTGAAGATCCATTTCCTGACATCTGTTATGCAATTTTATTTGGATTGTGTCAAATGCCAAAGCCTAAATGAGAAAACTATAGACTGCACTATTAATTGGTAACTGGAAAACCCTGTTTCAAAGTTCTGATTTAACATTGTCTACAGCATATCAAATAATTTCCTTCTTTGACATCAACCCGTTTTTACATTTTTAAATCTTAAGGATAAACCCTTTATGAAGAAGTAGTTTGGGAGATGTTTAACTCTTCAAACAACAGTCCCAATTATCAAATATTTTGGTTCTCCTTTTACAATTTCCTATGAAATATTACTTAGAGAATTCTCAGTGATGGAAACTCATTAACCTAAGATGGTGAATGGATTGAGAAGAGTAATTGGAAATCTCTCCCAAATGGACAATGAGGTACAATGAGAAGAAAACCCCTAAGGCTGTGGTGATACCCACTGGTGTCTTGACTGGGTTGTCCTTCCTTTGAAAGGGACAAGGAAATAACTCATGGGTAAGATGGTATCTGGCCATTTTTTTAGTTACAGATATACTTTAATCTGAATTCTACAAGTATCTCCTGTCAAAAGATTTTTTTTCTTAAGAGCAAATCTTGCCATATCTCAAAGCCTAAGATCTTAATAAATAGCTTTCCAATTGATTTCAGTAACTTGGGAATCATCCCTAGTCTGTTATTCATCTTCTTATCATCAGTGTTCAATAATTTTTAAAAAATAAATGAATTTATGGATGAATAAATGAATGGATAAATATTAGCTTAGGTTATTGAGTGACCTATGATAAAGTTCTAGCCCTATCACTAGACAGCATTTTTATTGAGACACTGCACAATCCTCCAAGAAATAATGAAAATCATTTTCCATTCTGATCCATGGGATAATACTCTGATGATTACTGATGTTTCATCCACAAGATCAGAGTTCTTGCATTTGAGAATCCAAAATACACTATATGTTTTTATAAATATGAAGGAATGTTTTAAGCTAATAGAGTGAGGGTTTTGAAACCAAAATATTTCATTGATTACTATTGTTACAGTTTGATGTAATTATGAATTCCAAAAATCCATATTGGATCATGCTTGTAAACTGATCTGCTCATTTGGGCATGATTGGGTTATGATTAGGGCGTTGACTGGGCCATAGGGCGTTGAGCCCCACCCTTCGGTGGGTGTGGTCTCAAGTATAAAAGGCAAGGTCAAAGACAGAGGGAGCAGATTTAAGAAGCAGATTTTTGAGATGCAGTTCTGATGTTGGAGAGGGCTGTTCACCTGATAGTCTGCAGCTGACCTTGTGGAAGAAGCGCTAAGCCCGGAGAGAAACGCAGCCCCAGCAGGAGAGGAACCCAAAGGCCTGAGCCCTGGCAGATGTCAGCAACTGTCTTGCTCCAACACGTGGACTTTGGTGAGGGAAGAAACTTATGCTTTGTGGCCTGGTAACTGTAAGCTTCTACCCCAAATAAATACCCTTTATAAAGACCAACCAATTGTTGGTATATTTTGCAAAGGCACCTCTTTGGCTGACTAACACAACTATCATTACTAGTATCATTGCATATTATCATTCCATTTGTGAATATTTAATAATGCTATTGTAAAAATGAGAGATTTATATTTCTACCTAAAATAACCTGTATTTTTGATAAAACTGACTCTATAAAATTTACTGCAGCATAGCAGTGGCTATCGCATTCTTCTCCATTTGTTAATTCATTGTGTAGCATCAAGCATCCTAGTCAGGACTGACTTGAAAGATGGGTGCTTATAAAATATAAATGCCACAGGACCAGGCCATTTGCTCTGGAATCCATATTGCTGATGTCCCCAGGAGTTGTGCAGTGCACAGCCATGCACTGTGGCACTTGTAAAAAAAAAATGAAGAAAGATATAAGGAGGGCCCAAGACAGAACAAAAAACAAAATAAAAATGTGATATTGTTAGTCATTCTGATTCTATGTCTCTTTGCAGTTAGCCTTGGGCACATTCCAGATACAGATTAAGAGAAGAAATCAAAGAGACAAATAAGTGCTTACAGCTGGTCCAAAAAGCCCAGCAGGATCTTTTCACCATGTAAGGGAGGCATCAAAGACAGAGTTCCTTAGAATTCCCAACATTGGTTAGTCGCCACTTTAGAGTCTATATAATTTTGGGAACTGGAAAGATACCAGATAGGTTTTGCAATCTGAGACCCCATACTGGGAGATGGGAACGCTGCTTCCAACTGCATAACCGACTCAGGGGACAAACAACAGTGCACACTTGGAACAGACTTGCCCTCTTAAAAAGGTTGTGTAGGAAGCTCTTTATATGGGTTTTGCTTCTATGAGTCCTTGCTCTCACAGTTTTTCTTTCTTCTTCTCTAGAAATCTTCAAAATAATATTTTTCTGTCCCTTAGTTCAAATTTAACTAATTTTAAAACTCCTCTCAACAACTCAATTCCTGTCTTTAATGGATTGGAACCATCCTGCTACAGTTATTTTAATAAAAGAATAACATTTTAATAAGGTTCTGGACATACATTATTTGCCTAGGAGAATAGCTTTTAGTGTGTATCTGTCTACATATGTGTTGATACTGTTTTATCAAGAAAAAGAAATGCAAGAAAAGAAAAGAGATTGTTGACTCACTGAATTTCGAGAAGCCCTCAAAAGAAAACATGTAAATGTTTTAGAAGAAATATGCCAAAGTAGAGAGGCAGAGTCCATTTCATAATTACACAGAAGACCTGAGTTGAATCTATAAGGCTTTGCAGACTACAGATTAAGAACACAACCTTATAGGGAACAGAGTGGGTATAACTCCTGGTTCTTCATTCTCTAACCATGTCCCCTGGGAAAGTTACTGAGTCTTGTAAATATCAATTTCTCCTTCCATAAAATGGAGATGATAATACTTACCTCATGGGGTTACTGTGAAGGTTAAATAAGATGATGCCTATAAAATGCTTAGCATAGGGCCTGGCACAGAGAAAGCAACAATAAATATAAGTAATATTATTATAGACATCATTTAGAAAGATCAGCAGCCAAGTAAAATATAAAACAATGGAAAGGGACAAAGCACTAAGGATACTCAGGCAGTCCAAAAAGTTTAGGGACACTTTTCCAAGAATGGACCTTGGGAGGAGGAGGCAGAGGTGGAGCTTGGGGGGAAATTTTGAAAAATAGTAAAAGAGTAAAGAGGTAATCTGCTAGAACGCATTTGCTTAGAACTCTAGTGTGAAGAAAATCCTAGGTGCTGTTAACAGGTTTACACAAAGAAGATTAAATTAGTCCCCTGGACTTGACAATGTGAAGATGGTTAGTGGTCTTTGTCAAAGCAGTATCATTCCTTGGTCACCGATACCTCAAGAAAGAAAGAGAGAAAGGGAAAAAGGGAGAAAGGGAGAAAGAGAGAAAGAGAAAAAGAAAGAGAGAGAGAGAAAGAGAGAGAGAGAAAGAGAGAGAGAAAGAAAGAGAGAGAGAAAGAGAGAAAGAGAGAAAGAGAGAGAGAGAGAAAGGAAGGAAGGAAGGAAGGAAGGAAGGAAGGAAGGAAGGAAGAAAGGACCTAACAATATTAAAACATGTTCTTTGGAATTAATATTCAAATAAATGTTCAGCAAAACATATCAAGAAAAAAAGGCATAAACAATTGCATAAAGAACCAAAAATTGGAGGGGGGCTGTATTAGTCAGGGTTCTCTCGGGAAACAGAATCAGCAGAAGATATCTGTCAATAATATAAGATTTTATGGGTCTCTCACATGACCTTGGGGATGCACAAGTCCAGGATCCGCAGGCAGGCTGCAAGCCAGGGGCTCCAATGAAAGACCCATGAAGAATCCTTGTTTTGGTCAGCCACAGGAGTGCCTTTTGAAATATACCAAAGATTGGTCAGTCTTTATAAAGGGTATTTATTTGGGGTAGAA
>PVKH010045250.1:0-10521 GCA_004027955.1 Chaetophractus vellerosus | reverse complement strand
GGTATCTTTGGTCAACCTTAAGAGATATAGCAGGGGGAGGGATGTGGCTCAAATGGTTGGGTGTCCGTCTCCCATATGGACGGACCTGGGTTCGATCCCTGGGACCTCCCGGTAAAAATTAAAAAAAGAAAAATATGGAAAGCAAGTGGGCTGCCAGGCTCCATGCACAGGTGCACCACCAGGCCCCATAAATGGGTGAGCCCCAGGCCCCATGCTCAGGTGCGCCACCAAACCCCATGAGCCACGCAGCAAGATGATGACGTAGCAGGAGAGTGACACTAGGGAGAGCCAAGACAAGACACACCGAAAACCAGGAACTAAGGTGGCGCGGGCGGTAGGACGCCTCTCTCCCACATCAGAGGTTCCGAGGATAGTGAAGACAGGAGGAGAAGGCTGAGAAGAGAGGGCAGGAAACAGACACAGAAAGTAGCCCAGCGAATGGACACAGAAACAGCAAAAATGGGGGAGGGGGTTAAAAATGGATAAAAGTAAATAAATAAATAAATCCTTAAAAAAAAAAAACAATAAAACAGAGACTGATGATTAAAGTGTGCTATGAACTCTGAAGTTCATGAAAATCCATTCATTTATTCATAAAACGGAAAGGTAATGGCTGAGTGTAATTGAGAGAGGGGAGTCAGGGCATATTATTCCTACCTTCCCCCAACAAAGGACTGATTTGAGCTTGAAATAGTATGCTCTAATATAGTGCTTTGAATCTTAAGAAGAGTACTCTGTGAATTTAACAATGCTATTAGAATGTACAAATATAACTCATTGAACAAAGTATAATGAATTGGCTCCTAATCTTCTGTATATTGTAGTTAAAAGCAGCATTAATATTTGCAGCAAGAAAAACAATTATCACGTTCATTAAGTAGAGTCCTGCTTACACTTCACTCATTAACTTTAATCATCTATGAAATGCTTGAATTAAGCTAACCTGTCAGCACCAGAGTCATTAGTGTCTGTCAGTAAATGATGATGTTTTAATTTTGGGGGTATGTTTAAATTTACAGACTAACAAAGAACCCAGCATGGTCCATTTTCCCTTGTGATCAAGATACTGAAAATTATTTGTCAAGAAATTATACTTCAAAATAGCACCATAAACTAGATCCTAATTAATAGTTGTATTCATTTCCCTTTACTTTCCCTATCATGATAACTCCTATTTGGCCTTTATGTAATATGCATTCTGAAACAGAACATGATGATATTTCTAACATGGTTGCGGTTCTTACACTCCTAGTCAACCGAGAACTCCATGTGACATTATATAACCAGAAAATTTTGGAAGAGGAGTTCTTAATCTTCTGGGGTATCACAGTTACCTTTGAAAATCTGAGTATGCCATGGCTCTCCTCCCAAGAAAAATGTAATATGTACAATTTTGTTGTTTTTCACAAAACTCCTGAAGTGCATCTGTGGAGCACCAGGTTAAAAATCTGTGTTTTAATTTAGTCTGATTGTTCAGGAACAATTAAAGTTTATTCCTAGATGATGATAAAGTCCTCCTCTAAAGAAAAATGCTGGCTAATAAAACTAGAAGGAAGCATAGAATTAGATATCTCCATTTTCCCATCTCCAGTGAAATAATTGGGCATGGATCATCAGCTCAAGGTAAAATAATTAAGTGAAAGGGGTAGGGGAAAAATGTATTTGCACAGTGTCAAAGAATCATCCTGAGATTATTTGCTAATGGCAGAGTGGAAAATGAACCTTTATACTGGAGATACCTGACTTGTCAACACCAAGAGACTGAACTTAGCATTGTTAATAATGAGACAAGCTAGCATTAAGTGTTTCCTGATGTGATGTAATGTGAAATACACAGCACCTGTGTATGTTTGTCAACCCAAATCTAAACAAGTCTTTTACACCAACTTGCAGCTTACTAGAAATAACATTAGCTAGAGGAACAAGTCAAATATCACAAGGAAACAAGCTAACAAAACAAGAATGTGAGTTATTCTATAAAACAATTCATCTGGTTTCTTCAAACATTCAGGGATTAAAAGAGATGGTAGTGGGGAGCGGATGTGGCTCAAGCAGTTGGACACCCGCTTCCCACATGGGAGGTCCTGGGTTCAGTTCCCAGTGCCTCCTACAGAAGTCGAGCAGACAACAAGCAGACGCAATGAGCAGACATAACAAGCAGAAAATGAGCAGACAAATGAGGGAGCCATCTCAGGTAGGCAGGGAAGATGATAGTTTGACTATTCTAGATTAAAAGAGACTAAAGGAACAGTAACTAAATGTAATATGTAAACCCTGGCTGTCTCCTGGTTCAAAAAGACCAGCTTTAAAAGATATTGGGGGTGGAGAGGATTGGAAAAATTTGAATACTGAGTGAATAGTAGATGGTTTTAGGACATTACTGTTACTTTTCTTAAGTCATATATTGGTATTGCATTGTAGAATTTTCTTATATGGTCATGATGACTGTGACATACATTGAAAAGTTTCAGCAAGATGACAGACTAGATAAATATATAGAGATGATGATAGATTAGATAGATGATAGATAGATAGATAGATAGATAGATATAATATATGTGAAAAAATATTAAATGTTAGTAAATCTGGGTATCTGAGTAAGGGATATTGGAGCTCCCTGTATTATGTTCGCAACTTACCTCTAAATTTGAAATATTTCAAAATAAAAAATTAAAGAAAAGAGAAATTCCTCAAGTTAGATCATAAATTGTCTAATGCACCTTAATTTCAAGTAACTTGAAATTTCTTTGCAGATTCAGTTTATTTAATCCTTTCTATGTGTAGCTGTAACCATCAACATTGATCACAAGAAGAGAATAAATTTCTTGAGGAATCTGATAAAACAAATATTGATCTGCTTTATGGTTTACCAGAATTTGAGGATATTACCAATCAATATGGCAGGTGAGATGGATATGGCATAAGGGCCTCCAACTACAAATATAGAATCAATGGATAAAAATAATTGAATGACTTGCTAGGACATGTAAGAAAAACTGAGTGAATGGAGATATTTACCTCACTTTGCAGTAAGAAAGTAAATATTGTAAAGGTAATAATTCTCTCCAAATCTATATAAAGAATCAATGCAATTCCAATCAAAATATCAACAAGATTTTCCATGGATCTTGACAAGCTGATTCTAAAACTTTTATTTTTAAGAGCAAAGGGCCAAGAATAGATTTAAAAGCAACAACAACTTCTGAATAAAAAGAAGGTTGGGTGACTTGTCCTAGCAGATACTGAGCTGTGGTTATTAAAATAGCATGGCATTGATGTGGAATAGACAAATAAACCAATAAAACAAAATAGAGAGACTAGAAATAGACTCACATGTATATGGAAAATTGGTATATAACAGAGGGAACTTTGCATATTAGTGAAAAAGAATGGACTTTTTAATAAACGGTGCTTGGGCAATTGGCTAGGTGTATTGTAAATATGAAACTGGATCCCTGACAATATGGCCAAAACTCTGTTTCAAGCAGGTTAACGTTTCAAATTACATTTGTCTTTATAAATTTGAGTAAGGAAAGCATTTTCTTTAATAAGACCAAAAAGGTGTGAACCATAAAGAAAATATTGCTATTTTCAACTACATAAAACTTTACAACATCTAGACATTAAAGGACATTATTTAACAAATGAAAGCAAGCTACTAATTGGTAGAAGATAATTGCAAACCATATAGTAAACAAACGATTAGTATCCAGAATATTTAGAAGTTCCTAAAAATGAAACAGACAAAGGCAAGCAGCTTAATGGGCAAAAGGCAAAAACAAGCATTTCATGAAGAGGAAACACAAATAACCAATAAATATAGAAAATATTGCTGTCCAATTAGAATTTGAGGAAATGTATATTGAAACCACAATGAGATACAATTTACTCTCCAGATTGACAGAAATTATAAAGTTGTACACTCCTATGTGTTGGCAAGGATATGAAGCATCAGGAAAAATTATGCTTCAACCACTTTCACATTTTCTAGTAACTTAAAAAAATACACACACCCTGTGATCCAGCAGTTTAATTCCAAACATATACCATAGAGAAAGCATTTGCTTGTGCATCCAAAGACATGTACAAGAATTTACATAGCAAATTGTCCATAATAGCAGAAAATGGAAACAACCTAAATGATCATCATGACACTGAATAAACTGGGTTATAGTCACATCATGGAATACTATACAGCAGTGAAAATGAATCAACTAAATGAACTACAGCTTCACACTTCGGCACAGATGGATAATATAAATATAATATGAAAAAGCATACTACAAGATTCCATTTATATAAAGTATAAAAACGTGCAAAAGTACATATTTTTAGGGATCCACACATGTGGAGTCAAATTATAAGAAAAGGAATGACAAAATGTTACAGCAGGGTATCTCAACTCCAGCACTACTGACATTTTGGACCAGATAATTCTTTGTTGTGGGAGATTGTCCTGTGCATTGTAGGATATTTAGCAGCATCCCTGGCCTCTACCCACTAGATGTGAGTGCCACCATCCTCCCAGCTGTGACAACCAAAAATGTCTCCAGACATTGCCAGATTTCCCCTAGGGGACAAAGATTGCTCCTAATTAAGAATCCCTGCCCTACATTTATCATTTGTATATGTAGATATGTATATGTATCTTTTGTTATGTGTGAACCATTACATATTTTTTATTATTTAATAAATTAAAAAACCATTCATGGCCAAGCTCATATGACTAGTTTATTGATTAAGCTAGACTCACTAGCAGAAAAGAGACACATTTTATTCTTTTTCCATTTTCTTCAAACTTGTAAACTTGATTGCTTCCTGTTCGGATGATATCTCAGCTAGGTCCTATGGCTTTTGCAGTCATCCTTGGTAATAAACAGTCGTTTTAATTTAGCCTTTTTTTTTAAGGAGGTACCAGGGATTGAAGCCAGGAACTCGTACTTGGGAAGCAGGTGCTCAACCACTGAGCTATACCCGATTCCCTTGATTAAGCCTTAAAAAGTTTAATAATCATTCAATATTTTCAACATTTTTATCTGAAATAATTTCAAACATATAGACACTTGTATGAATAATGCCGAAAACGTCCTTTACCAGTTTCACCAATTTCAAACATTTTACCACATTTCTTAGGTCATTCTCCTCTCCCTCCCTCTGACTTTCTCTCTCTCCCTAAATATTTTAGTTTTAGCTTTTATTGCCTAAGAAGAAAGATACTCTCTTGTGGAACTACAGTATGGCACAGTTATCAACACCAACAATGATACAAAACGTGTATCTAATCTACAGTTCATACATCAACTTTCCCTATTGCTCCAGTAATGTACTTTAAGGCATTTTTCCCTCCAGTACAGGATCCAATCCAGGATCATGAATTTCATTTAGCTATCATGTCACTTTAATCTCTTTTAATCTGTAACAAAATCTTAGTCCTTCCTTGTCTTTCATAACATTGACATTTTTAATAATATTGTCCAGTTGTGTTACAGAATGTTTTCAGCTTATCAGTCTTTTCTCTTACCGTATCTGGTATTGAGACATAGTTATGAAACCTTTTCCTACAACTGCGTTATGGAGGAATTTATCCATGTTTCCTTCTAGACAGTTTTATTTTTTTACATTAGATCTATCAATTTTGAGTTTATTCCTGTGTATAGTATGAGCAATGAATCTAATGTTTTCTTTTTCCAAGTTGACTATCCAGTTGTCCTACCACCATCTGGTTTAAAAAAAGAAGAAAAAAAAGCTGATCTTTGCCCAGTAATTTGAGATACCATCTCTGTCATATACTAGATTTCTATATGTAGTTGTGTTTATTTATGAACTTTCCATTCTGTTCCATTCTGCCTGCCTATTCATGCACCAGTACCACACTATTTTAATCAAAGAGGATTTGTTCTGTGTTTTAATATCTGGGAGAGTTAGTTCTCTCTATAGCATTTCCTTTTTAGTGTTTTTCTAGCTATTCTTATTTGTTTATTTTTCCATATGAAGTTTACTATCAGATTATCCAGCACCAGAAAAGAGTTTATTGTTGTTGGTATTTTAATTAGGATTGAATAAATTTTATAAATTAACTTAGGGAGAGCTGACATCTTAATGATGTTGAGACGTCCCAAGCAAAACAAGGGATGTCTTTTCATTTGTGCAAGTCTGGTTTGTTGTTTGGACATTTTTTATCTAAAAAATGGCATTTTGTTATAGCTAAACCTAGTAAATGGAGAAGATGTATCATGCTTATGAATGGAATAGTCAATACAATGATGCCGTTATTTCTTCCCAACTTAAAGCACAGATTTTTTAAAAATTCTAATCATGGTCTCAGCAGCAATTTCATTAACCTTGATAATTATTCCAAAATTTATTTGCAAAGGTGAAAAGTCAAAGAGAAGAAAGAGAAGGTAATGCAAACCCGCTCTATTAGAAATCACCACTTCGCACGGAGCCATAATAATTTGTTGATCTACCATATCAACACACATTTTTCATGCTTGCCAACACAGGGAAAGAAAAAAGCTGAAAGCACTAAACAAGGATTTTTCACAATCTCACCCAGAATTTACAAACAAAACTCTGTTCACAGTCCATTGGCCTTTACTAGTTCCCTGCCTTGCTGAGCTGGGGAAGACCTGGGAAGAAGTTTTTGGTATATCGAGGTAGGACAGGATAACAATATGCTATCTACCTTATATGGGAACTTGCTATATGAAACAAGTGGCACCACAGATCAGTAAGAAATAATGGAATACTCAAAATTTGGTAATACATAAATTAGTTTACATATAGAAAAAAATTAAATTAGATCCCTACCTCACACTATGTCCAAACATTCCCAATGAATTAAAGACTTAAATGTGAAAAGCAAAACTCTAAAATTTTTAGCAGAAATGAATAGAGAAATGGATGAATAAGTATATTTCATATCATTGAACTCAAAACTGGATTTAAAATAAAGCTCTAGATCCACTTGTGGATAGGAGTTGAAAACATAATGGCAAATATAAAAGGAAGTTGTGCAATATGTATAGTAATTACTCCATTTATGTAAAATTTTATTATGTATATTGTTTATGCATAACATGTACATAGTCAAATGTAAAATCATGAATACAAAGAATATACATCAACTTCAAGATTCCCTGAGGAGGAAGGGGAATGGGCTGAGAAAAGTCCTTCGTAATTCTATCTAGGGTGTTTTGCTCTTCCCATCATCCCACCATAAAGGATCTGAAGAAATATAAAAGTAAAATATCAGCCTTATAAAAATCTTGGTAATTTGTTACTGTGTTTGTTATAGTGCTCTCTCTGCTCTTCTGTATGTTTTCTTAATAATAAGGAAAAATAAAACAAAGCAAAAAAAGCCAAAAAGACTGGGGAAGCTGATTTATTAAACCATATGAGCTACTATTTGATCAAATCAGAGTCCCCTCATTATGCAGAACTAACAATCCCAAACCATATTCATAGGTAATATGACCTACCAGAGACTAAACTATATGGGGAGGTAAGAAGCCTGATTTTGTCCTTCTGAGACTGGGTCTTAGTTTTCCCACTGACTTTCTTTTAAGGATACAGCAGATGCTGCAGTATCTGAGAGAACAAATCCTGCCTGTGTAATGGAAAACGTCCTAAGTACGTTTATGCTTGCAGGTCACAGGGATAGCTTTAGTCCGCAAGAGCGGTAATTTAAATAATGGCACCCCGCTGACCTACACAGGGTAAGCAATCTCACAAACAGCCCTATTTTATGGTTACTAATATGCACGGGTCATGTTACTGCTGATAAGATTCTTTGAATTCCCGAGGAAAAAATGATTATAAAATATTATTTAACGTGCCTTTTTGTCTATTTTTGGACTCCAATGGCATTTTAATAGCTGCCATAATTTTGGCTACACTGTAAAGTCACCCATATATCATTTCTGTTTATGAGGTTCCCTGGACATCTGTTTCTTGCATTAGGTAATTAGTTTAGACCAAGTTATGGTGAATGACATACATTCAGTTGGCCATCTGCCTCCAGAATATAGCTCACTTTCAGGACATGGCTCTCGTTCTATATCATACCATCGGTGTTTTCTGCATAGGTATGTTGCCCAAAGTTCCACTTTCACTCACTGATCATTTTTATCTTAACTCTTTCCAATAAGATTTACACAGCAGGCCCACAAGTAGCACCAGAGAGATTTAGTTTTAGAGAGATTTAGTAGATGCAATCAAATCCCTTTAAAGGCAGACTGGCCAAATGGTTACAAATGGATGTTTTTATATGTGATGTGGTTTCCTAAATCAACAAATCTTCTTTTGCATCATACATCACCATAACAATGACAACTAAGAGAGTTGCTCTAAAACAACCCTAAAGTGTCACATGGGCAATGTCTGGAATTTTTTCTTGGGAAGAACAATAGTTTTCAGATAAGTGCAGTGACACCAATTTTGAAATCATCTTGAGTTTCCTATTATGTTCAAAACTGCCTCACATGTGCTAATGTAGCAGCCTTCCTGGCTCTTTGTTCTATTAGCTTTCTAAACGTGGATGTTCATGCTATTCACAAGGAGTTCATCTGCTTTCAAAAAAAAAAAATTTTTTTAAGGAATGGGGGAGGGGGAGGGAGAAAGGAGAGAGGAAGTCTTCCTATTATTTTCCAGAAAATTTGAGCTATGGAATGTATTGTTGTTGCTGTTTTTTAAAATCAGAGACTTTGTTCTTCATCACAATATTCAAACATTACTTTGTGGTGGCATTATTCCCATTTTCAGTAGCTATATTGCTGTTGTACCTCACAACAAATTATGAGTGAATAATTCATCCTAATTCTCATTTGTCCATATTTTCTAAATTTTTCACAATGAACATATATTAATTCTATAAGCAGAAGAAAAGGGCGCTTTAATTCAAACATGTTTTAGGATTTGCCAAAACACTGTGGTTTCATTATATAATTTTATTTCTTCCTTTTCTGGTCCTACCACTCACAGATGTGAAATGTGATAGTGAGAATTATTTTACCGCCATTGTTTTGCTGAAGATTTGAAGTAACTTATGTCATACCAGCTACAAATTTATTATTTTGTCCCTTTTGTTACTAGGAGACTACAACACTCAACAGGCAAATGCTAACAAGTAGCAAAGCAATTGTAAACACCATTTGCTCTACTGATATTTTAATAGGCTTCTTTTGCTGGGAGGTCTCTTGGCACCATAACATGATAAATATGCAAATATTCTTTAAATGGTTAAATAACAATATAATGTAAGTGGATCAATAATTAGACTTCCCACAAATTTAATATACACAAGAATGTAACAGTAAAATGCGATTTTTATCTACCAGATCAGATGAGCCTGAACAGATATACACACACATTTTAAAGGTCAATAACCATAGAATCCCATGCGTACTTAAGTGTGTCATATTCTTTTCTTCAGGGCCCTATTCAAATTTCACCTCTCCCATAAGGCTTTTCCTATTATTTCTAGGAGAATGATCTCTCCTTCCCTGGCTTTTCCCATAATTTGTCTTTTTATCATTGCACTCACCCATTACAGGCACATAATTATGCACATTTTAACATTTCTGAAATCAAGACGCATACTATAATTTATAAGTATATTTAATGTGGTGCTGTTTTTCCTTCTTTTCCCTGCTCCCTGCACCCCCAATCAACTCTCATTGTATCAGTGGTGGGATTTACAATTGATCAAGCCTGGGAATAGCCTTGCACTCTACCTACCTGGAGGACATGTAGCACACCTGTTGATGCTTGTGTTCTCTAAGAGTATAGACCATAGCGCATATAGAATACAGATCTTGGTGAGTTGGAATTAATTACCTTGGGCTCTCTGAGACTGAGAGAAGAAAGGAATTTTAAAGTAGTAATCACCAAGAGGAGGAATCTGCAAGTTTATATAATGGGAGTGACATTCAATGATTTGTCCTTCTTATCTCCAAATTTATATTAGTGGTCTAAGCCTCACTCTCAGCTGGTTCTATATTTCACAGCATAAAAATTGGATTTTATGTATCTCATGTAAGCGACTTAAGGTTCAAAGCTCCAAATTGTTTTTGTTTCTGTAGAGGCCTCCTCCCTTTCAGACAGAAGAACTTACTTTCCCAGCCTCTGAGAGTGTTGGTGGCAGACAGGTCCCAGCTGAATCCTGCTCTAGAAATTGTCCTCTGCTAAAGAGAACTGCCTTACCTAAGCTTGCATCCCCTTCCAGGAGCAATTCCCATCCAATGGCTGGTCAGGGTCTAAAGGCCAGGCCACCCACCCTAATTTGAGAGGACTATGCAGAGCCATCCCCATTCTAGAGCCAACCGTGGCACTGGCTGAGCTCTCCTCTGTAACTGCTTCCCACCAGTTACTCCCTCTGTCCACTCCTGCTTCCTTCACTTTCCCACAGAGATTGGTCCTATGTTTATTACTCCCCAAAAAACTTCCTGCAGGGAAATTTCTCTCTCAGAATCTCCCTCCCAAGGAACCTGATCTCCAACAGCTTGTGCATTGAGTGACCCC
>PVKH010045249.1:0-10513 GCA_004027955.1 Chaetophractus vellerosus | reverse complement strand
GTCCCCGGGAATCGAACCCAGGGCCTCCCATGTGGTATGCCGGCGCCCTATCCACTGGGCTAACGAGCCGGCCCCTAGAACCAAGTTTTGAACTCAGATCTCTCACGTCTCTGCATGGAGCAGCCTTTTAGTTGGCATAGCTTTTGAGGAATAAACTTTAGTCGAAGTGAGTTGACCATAAAAAGTCAAGCAAATATTCATGTAGTTCTTAACATTCTTCTAACTTTCTTAATATTACATAATCATAAAAAAACAAATTGTGACAGATTTAATTTTTTTACAGTGAATAATATATAGGCATAGAGAGTGCACATATACATCTATAAAATTAATTTCACAATTTGTTTAGCCAGGAATTCAGAATCACATTGTAAGTACGATGGTCACAGAGCAGGTGCAAATGAAGCCTAGTTCTGCACAGCTTCCTAAGGTCCCAGTGTCCCTGATGCCACTGCTGACCGTGTCCACAGTAGGGCCCCCCACGTGTGGAGAAGCCTCAGTTCTACACTTCAGCCTCTTTGTGCTTGGGACATACCTCACTGCTCAAGAACAACTTTATCTCTCCTCTTAATCCTTCTATTTAAGAGAATATTTAGAACATTAAGCTCTTCTCGTTCTTGAACTGAACTCAGTACAGTGAGGCCACAGCCACATCTAGGGGGAAAAGCTGCATTAGTGCCTGAGTCTGTGCCTCCAGGTTTACACCATCCCAGAGGACTGTTTCCACTACACAAGCTACAGAGATGCAGCATGACAAAATGTATAATTTTTCTCCTTGTCAGCATCTGACATATGTATGAGGATACACATAGGGTAGTGAAAATGGAGTCAGACTTAAATTACTCAGCTTTAGATTGAATAGGGAGCTAATCACCATCAGATTGTCACACAGCACCAACCCCATTTCTGCCTTTTCCTAAACATATCCCTCCTGGAAAGCCTTGGTGAGAGATATTTTTTCAGAGGTTCAGGCAGCATTTAATGCCAGGATGAACAACTCTGATTGTGCTTTGAACATTCAGCTCCTAAAAGCTATGAGGAGGCACTGCCCCCAGCTGCTCCTTCAATTCTCCTGTAGCCAGGTAGATTTGGAGAAATGGTTAAGGGCTGTCAATCTCAGGGAACAACTCCAGGGGTCTGCCTCAGCACCTGCACAGCTGAATCATACACACAGCTCCTCCACCTCTGCCTAGGTGAGGTCTGATATGCATCACTAATCGGCCTTCACAGAATTTAAAAATGAGACTTTCCTTCACTGGGACTCTTGACTTGCCTGTGAAAAGAGAAGAAATAGGTTTGGGGGAAACCTTGATATTTAAGGAATTTCAGATTTTTCAGAGATTTAAGATGAGGCATAAAAACCTTGATAATAAGATCCTTCAAAACTGAGAGTTGGGAGAAAACTAAGTGTGCTGTCACAGAGTCCAACGGAAATTTGTATTTCAAGAAAAAAAGAGTGGTTAACAATGTGAAATGCTGTATTTCTAAGAAAACCTGAGATGTTAGGATATCTGCCCTTAATCCTAAACATTTTTTGCTTGAATTAGCATTTAAACCTTTTTATAAGTTCATATTTTTAAAATATATGTACTGTACATCCTTGTTTATACTAAAACTGTGTCATAGGGATTTATTTTTCAGAATAGCCATTTTTGTTTGTGGCTTTTTCCTGAAAGTAATCTTGTTTACTAAGCAATATTGGTTTTCTTAGCAAAATCTATTTATGGTGTGTTACCTTAGGTAAAACTGTACTATCTTTTAAAAAGATAGGAAAAATTATATTGTCTATGTAGAGAAATGTTTTGAAAGTCAAAGCCACACTTGCCATTCCAATAAAATCCTAGTGGAATATGGGAATGGTACTTGAAAAAGTGATTCTAAATTGAAAGAATAAAACTTAGGGAAATAATTAAGGAGATTTTGAAGATAAAGAATTAGAACAGTCTTGTCTACCAAAATTCATGAAACCACAATAATTAAAGCAGCATGTAGAGCAGTTAGACAAAAAAAAAAAAAAAAAAAAAAAAAAAAAAAAAAAAAAAAAAAAAAAAAAAAAAAAAAAAAATCAGAGGCATCCAAATAGGAAAAGAGGAAGTAAAACTCTCACTATTTGGATGACATGATTCTATACTTAGAAAATTCTGAATTGTCTACAGTAAAGCTACTTCAGCTAATAAATGTGTTCAGCAAAGTGGCAGAATACAAGATCAACATGCAAAAATCAGTAATGTTTTTGTGCACTAGTATTGAACAATCTGAGGAAGAAATCAGGAAAAACATTCCATTTACAATAAGAACAAACAAACTCAAATACCTAGGAATCAATTTAACCAAAGAAGTACAGGACCTATATGCAGAAAACTACAAAACAATGCTAAACGAAATTTTAAAAGGCCTAAACAAATGGAAAGACATTCCATGTTCATGGATTGGAAGAATAAATATAGTGAAGATGTCAATCCTACCTAAACGGACTTATATAGACTTAATGCAATACCAATCAAAATTCCAGCAGCCTACTCTACAGAAATAGAAAAGGCAATTACCAAATTCATTTGGAAGGGAAAGTACACCCGAATAGCCAAAAGCATTCTAAAAAGGAAGAGCGATATGGGAGGAATTTCACTGCCTGACCTTGAAACATATTACACAGGTACAGTGATCAAAACATCATGGTACTGGCATAAAGATAGCCACATCAATTAGTGGAATAGAATTGAGAGTCCAGAAATAAACCTTCACCTCTATAGACAACTGGTTTTTGACAAACCTACCAAGTCCATGTTAACAGGACAAAACAGTCTCTTCAACATATGGTGATGGGAGAACTGGTTATCTATAATCAAAAGATTGAAAGAGGGCCCCTATCTCACTCCCTATATAAGAATCAATTCAAAATAGATCAAAGACCTAAAAATAAAAGCCAGGACCATAAAATACTAGAAGAAAATGTAGGAAAACATCTTAAGGACCTTGTGGTACATGGTGGTTTCTTGGACCTTACACCCAAACCATGCACAATAAAAGAAAACATAGATAAATGGGACTTTCTCAAAATTAAATACTTTTTTGCACTTCACAGGACTTTGTCAAAAAGGTGAAAAGGCAGCCGACTCAATGGGAGAAAATATTTGGACATCACATGTCCAATAAGGGTTTAATATCCATGATCTTTAAAGAGATGTTACAACTTAACAATAAAAAGACCAACGACCCAATTAAAAAATGGACAAATGACTTGAATAGACATTTTTCCAAAGAAGAAATACAAATGGCAAAAACACACATGAAAAAATGTTCACCGTCACTCATGATTGGGGAAATGCAAATCAAAACTACAATGATATATCATTTCACACCTATCAGAATGGACACTATTAAAAAGACAGAGATCTGCAAGTGTTGGAGAGGATGTGGAGAGATAGGAACACTTATTCACTCTTGCTGGGAATGCAGAATGGTACAGCCCCTGTGGAGGACTATTTGGCACTTCCTAAAGAAGCTGTGTATAGATTTGCCACATGACCCTGCAATATCACTACTGCGTATAGACCCAGAAGAACTGAGAGCAGTGACACAAACAGACATCTACACACCTATGTTCCTAGCAGCATTATTCACGATTGCCAAAAGTTGGAAACAACCCAGGTGTCCATCAACCAAAGAATGGATAAACAAACTGTGGTGTACTCACACAATGGAATATCATGCAGTGGTAAGAAGAAATGAAGTTGTAAATCATATAACAACATGGATGAACCTGGAGGACATTATATTTAGTGAAGCAAGCCAGACACTATGATTGCACTACTATGAATTAAATATATTGTATAACATATTGTATGATTCCATTTATATAAAATGTGAATATAAATCAATTATAAAGATGAAATTTGATTTGTGGTTATTTGGGGTTAGGGAAGGTATGCTAGGGGTGTGGAGTTTTTCTTTTTGGAGTAATAAAATATATCTAAAATTTTTTGTGATGATGAATGCACAACGTTGTGATTATCCTAAATGCTATTGATTATTCACTTTAGGTAGATCATAGGGTGTGTGAATATATCTCAATAAAACTGCTTAATAAATAAATAAATAAAATTGTACGGGAATAGCTGGAAATAGCAGCTATATATGGTAGGAGAAACAGAGAGATTGAGAGGTGAAGAATTTTCTTGTTTGTTTGTCTCTTTTTTTGTTTATTATTGTTATTATGGAAATAGAAAATGCTCTAATAGTTATTGAAATGATGAACGAACAACTATGTGATTGTGTCAAATACCATTGAATGTACACTTTGGATGAATTGTATGCTTTATTAATATGTATCAGTAAAATTCAGTTGTTTAAAAAAAAACAGCATGGTGGTGGTGATGGACAAAATAACAAGCAAGTGTCTGACTACTCCATTCATGGGAATGTGAATTGGTGCAATCTTTATGAAAAGCTTTTAAAACATGAATTCCCTCTGTCTCATTAATTCAACTTTTAACAATTTTTATAAGAAAATAATTCAGTGTGTGTGTTCAAGGATTTAGTGATGATGGTGGTTATCACAGCATTTGGTGTTTTTTTTTTTTTTTAACAAGAAAAAATTAGAAGCAACTTAAATGTTCAACAAAGGGTTAAGTAAATGGAATACCTTGTGCAGTTAAAATTCTGATACAGAACTAGTTTTTGACAAGCAGAAATTTCAGAATAGATTGTTGATTGTGGTAAAACAGTTTATTAAACTTCATGATACCATTTTTAAGGTAAAATGTATATTATATATAGAAAAATATGAGTATGAAAATATTTATCTTAATATATTGACATTGTGGGTAATTTTAAAAATTTTTGTCTTTTAGCTATACAATAAAAAAATGTTTTCATATTTTTGAGGGAAGGGTCTAGGAAATCTAGGATTCTTAAAAATATCCATTCTCCCAGTTTTCTTTGTCTTTAAATTGGTAATTTCTCATTTATGAAGGAATATTTTTGAAGATTTAATCTGGCCTTTTCCTTTTTAGTCAGAATTGTAGTTTCTGTTTTTTCTTCAAAAAAAAAAAAAGATAGTTCTCTAAACAGAGGAGTATCAGGGCATATCAGAAAGACATTGCTTAAAAGTAGTTTTGTGGGTTTTTTTTTTTTTAGAAGATGCCCATTAATGTTAAAGAGCTGTAGTGTAGCTCAGTGAGTGAAGACACCTGCCATATGTCTGTTTTCCTACACAACATGGTAATTTACAATTACAATTAGTATGTTTATATACCTCAGTTTAGTTAACCCATATTTAGAATATAATATAAGCACAAATCATTTTTGTGTTTCAGAATGTTTACTTTTCAATTTTAAAAGCATTTGAAAATATCAAAATTCTGATTTTAACATGGAATCTTTCCTGCTTGTCATTTTTGAAGAAACCACATGAATATAAATGAGATCTATGGATTTCTGGGTTTGAAGGCAGGGTCAGTTCCTGTGATTACAGCCCATCCAGTTGAAAGATGAACTGTCATGGAGTGAATCCACCCAATACCCAGGAAAATCCTTAAAGGATGGCATTAGCATTGTTGTGTTACATCAGTGAAGAAAAACATGACAAGAATCTTTGGGAGAGACTGCCTGGTTTACCCAAGAGGCTACTGGAAAACAATCCAGGACTCTTGGTGTACCACTCTGCCACTTCAGTTTTTAGTTAGGAGCCTTGCTGAAAATTCTGCTAAAGGCAGAATTAGCCACATTGGCCTTTATGGGCTTCTTAGGTTTTCTTCTGCCAGCTTGCAATAAAATGAAGAGTTACAAATTAGCTTTATTTACTGCTATTGACTCATGCCAAAGACTTATTGGAAAAAAGGAAAGTTGGGAACTTCCTGAAAATTCACTAAATTTTAAATTCAGTATTCCTTTCTAAAACTGTGTCACCTCTGTTATGTCATTTCTTCTTCTCCAAGGAATAACTGTATTGTTTAACAATTAGTACTCTTTTTCCTCCAGCATGGATGATATAGGCTTCTATGGCAAGGCATAGTGGTCAAAACAGTGTCTAAGATGTGTTAAGTTGATTTATTATCTTAGAATGGACCATAATGTTCCTGGAACAGCTTTAAAACCTTGAATATTATTGGCTGAGTAGTATGCAAATCTTAACATGTATTTTTTTATTAAAAGAGAATTTGTTTATGGGGGCTGGCTGTATAGTCCAGTTGGTAGGGCGCCGGTTTACCACATGGGAGGCCCCAGGTTCGGTCCCCGGGCCTCCTCTAACGGGCAGACCGCCTCGAGAAGGCAAGCCAATGCGGGCAGGGCATGCCACCGTGGGCAAAAAGGCAAGCCCCTGTGAGCAAGGGCGAGCCCCCACAAGGAGGCGGGCCAGCCACGCCGGTGAGCTGACTCAGCAGGTCGCCCCAGCAGGGGGAGACAAGCAGACACAGGAATGCAGAGAAAAATGAACACAGCAAGAACAAGCAGAAGGGGGGTATATAATAAATAAAAATAAATCTCAAAAAAATAAGAGAGAATTTGTTTCACTATACCAGCCTATTTAAAAATTTAAACTAAATTCAATTGTCAATGTATTCATTCAACAAATATTGAGTACCCCCATATAACAGATAGGTCAAGGGTTCTTAACCAGGGGTCCATGAACTTGAATTGAAATTTAAAACCAAATTATTCTTGTGGGGACGTGTTGGTGCCAGTGTGATATATTTACTAGATAATACACAGTATAGTGTGGACTTAGTAAGGGGTCTGTGGTTTTCACCTGACTGGAAAAGGGGTCCATGGGAAAAAAAGGTTAAGAACCCCTGCCCTAGGTGCTAAGATGTGCTAGCAAAACTGGGCTCAGGCATTAAATAAATAAACTTGTGATTACAATTTGTAATAAATATTATGGGGGATTGGGGGTCTTATTTTGGATTTATATTCATAGTCCTTCTTTTATATTATATAACTATGAGCTCTGATAACAATTGTCAATTGTTAACAATATTCTGAAACTGAGGGACCTGCAGAGAAAGAATGGTCCTATAGCAAAGGCAGAGCTTGGAAGAGTGGCAGTCCTGGGTTCAAATCCCAGCTAATCACCTACTCTTTCTTTTACTTTGTTCTTGCACTGTGCTTTGTCTATGCTTTATTTTTAGCTCATGGATCACTCTTTTGCTTTCTTGGAACTTACACATAATAAATGCTCAACAACTGGTAGCCAAAACCAAAAGAATGAAAGAAAAAAAGTAGATACATCTCTGTAGATCTATCTCTGAAAGTGGGAAAACACTTTTGAAATTATAATAATTGGAAGACAGTTACAAAGTTCATGTCTGGAAATGGGAATTAGTTAAAGGAAGAGGTAGTGGCTAGGTTTTTGATTTGTAGGATTTACATAAAAGACTTTTTGAAAACGCATATAGCATTATATAATTGGAAAATATGGTCTCTGAGGTTGATTCCAACCTCAAGCAATTGTTACGAGTCTCCATTACCACCAATTAAATACGGAGACTAACAGGATGCAAAACACAGGAGTGACAGAGTAGGGTGAACCTCACCGTCATACTGTTATTTCTACCTAACCTCTCCTTCCTGATCTCCCAAATGCAAGAGCATTCCTGCCTTTTTTCATACTATTTTTCCTTTGATTGTCCATCGCCTCTAACTTTTCTGTCCAAAGCCTACCGCTGATAAAGAAAAACTGTAGGTGTGTATTGGGGAGGTGAGAATGTGAGAATGTGGAACCTGGAGGAAGAGTTCATTTGGGGTGGTAACAAGGATGGCTGGGAGGTGGTTAAAAGCTGCTTTGCTGGGGATTATCCTTTTGCTTGCCATGTTCTGCTTTATTAGCTATGGTCTTCAGATGCAATAAAGTCACTTATGTGAGCTCTTAGAATTGCAATTGGGGAGCACAGATTCAGGTAGCATTTCCAGGGAAGGGTTTTTTAAAAGAAAAGAAGATGATTACACAAAATTGCTTGTGGTTGATAGATACTTGGGGTAATCCCATTGTCTTTCAGATTAGATTGTTAACTGAGTTCTTTATCTTATGGTTTGTTTATGGTGTCCAGATGTCCTTACGGTTTTCAGGAACATTGTTGCTTGAGGCTTTGCATACTATGACAGTTTGTGATATCTGCTGAGATTTGTGTAAGAGTAACCTCCAGAATGACTTCCCTACTCCATTTGGAATCTCTTATCCATAAAAACTCCTATTTTGTTCTATTTCTTTTAACAGGCTGAAGAATTATAGTAGCTATTTATTTCTCTGTTTTAGGAACAGGACACTTGAACTCTCAACAGTGAGATTGAGAGGCATTGTCCTAAGAAGAAAATGTTGGCTATTTTGTTAAAGATATGATTCTTAATTTCCCCACAAAAATTGATATATGACCCTATTGAGAAGCCCTGCCACTTTTCGCTAAGCAGGACCATGCTACTAATTTCATCAAACTAATGTAGCAGGATAGTGAAGTGACTTACTTTTAATTTATTGTGTGAGTGTTATATTTATGAAAAGCAGGGCTAAAACAGCTAATAGCAAGAGTTTAGAAATGGCTTGTTTTCATAAGTAGTTTTAAGAATATTGCTAAATCTAAGTAGACACAGAGTAAATTTTCTAATTGTATGAAATGTATATCATTCTCTAAGTAATAATGTCATTAAATGCATGCAAATATTATATATGATCACCTCAATTCAAACATATTTTTATGGCACCAGTCTGCTTGCTAAATATGTGTTGCTTTTGAGATTTAAACTCTGAAGAGAAGCAGGGGGGGAAGACTTCACGTACAAGGATTTATGTTGTTCTTCTTTTCTTTCCTGAAAAGGCAAACCCACTGACACTATAGTTGGGAGAAAAAAAACTGTTTGTTTTGCTGCTTCTGTATCATATCATTAAAGTAGTTCATCTAGAGCCATAAATTTTTGTCTCTGAGGCCAAGAAATTTTAAGTAAAATACTAACAAAAATGCTATGCTTTTAAATAAGAAGTGAAAGAATCTTTATCCTTTTTATTTGCATTTCTAGAAATGGCACACTCCATAAAAAATTGTATCATTTTTATTTTTAAACTGAGTTTCTTACATTTGTCCATAAACAATTTATTTGGTGAACATTCTCTGTGCACATGTATACACCATGTGAACATGTAGGAAACAGAAGGTGCTTGAATTTGTGAGATTTAAATATTTTCTCACAGTTGATCCAGTGATTTTGGAGTTGAAATATAACTACATATAAATGGAATGCCACTTTCTACCAAAAACCAAAGATAAATTTTCTATCATTGTTTTATTGAGGACAATAATGATTCAATTTATTCAATGGAACATTTACAGATGTTTAGTATGTTTACCTCCATGTGCATTTTAAGACTCACATAAAATTCCGCCTGTCCTAATCACAAATGTGCCCATACATTTAATTACATTATCTGACTGACTACATACATGTATTTTTATACTGCTAATATTTTTCTGCAAATATTATGGGATTTTGAAACTAGTTAGTGTCTCACAAATTATTTTTAAAACATGTGCATATATATTCATATTCATGTTTAAATACAGTATGCAAAATATGAGCTACTTAGACCATAGTTAATACAACAGAACATGGCAAGCAGAAGGATAATCCCCAGCATAGCAGCATTTAACCACCTCCCAGCCATCCTTGTTGCCGCATCTTCCAGGTTCCACATTCTCACATTCTCATATATTTTTTCCTCATTAGCCAAACACATAATAGGAACTTGTTAAGAGCTAGGCACTGAAGATTAAGAATTAGACAGGGCATACATAGCCCCTGCTCCCAAGCAGCTCACAGGCCAGATAGAGGAAAGAAGCAAGAAAATCAAAGATCACCTTACCACATGACCAATGTTAGAGGAATGGGCAAAGGAAGAACACAGAGAAAGGAGCAAGTAACTCAGTCTGTGACATCTGGAACATTTTTAAGAGAAGTGGCAGCTTGCACTAAGTCTTGAAGGATAACCAGGAATTTGTTAGGTGGAGAAGGTAAGCAGAGAAGAAGAGAAAACCAAATGTCAGGAATTGGAGGAAAAGTGAGGAGAGTTTGTTTTGACTGAAAACCTTGGTTGTGATTATTTACTGCAATTAAGAGTTAAATGTGCTTGTAAAAATCCTGAGAGCCATTGCAAAAAGTTACATAATTCTCAGTATTTATTCACATGAACCTGGTAGAATTCTTGTGTATTCCCCGCAAAAAACAAACTACTTTTAATTATGCCTAGAAGAAGATAATCAGAAGAATAAATTTCCTTTTCCTCACCTACTACCCACTTACCTTCATTATTATAAAGAATTGGCTGAGTAAGAATTACATTGGGTTACCTACCATTTTTAGTTAACTGTGGCACTGACATGGATAATCCTGAAATTTCTTGTCCTTAAATACTTACTAACATTAAAAAATGCCACTAACAAAATTTATTGTATAGTTATTTCACAGATTCCAATAGGCAGAAGTAAATCTCAGTCTCATGTTTTCTAGGAGATGAAAAAACAAAAATAAA
>PVKH010045248.1:0-10521 GCA_004027955.1 Chaetophractus vellerosus | reverse complement strand
CCACATGTCTACTCTGAACTAATTATGTTCATAAAAAGTGCAGTATACAGCAAAATAATGGTTAATCAGGAGAAGGGTAATTACTGCTAATAAAGCTGTGGTAGACAACATAATTTGTTGTGAGCGGTGTTTAATTTTATGGTATAGTTAAACCTGTTCATTCCAAACACATCGGAAGAAATGCACTTTTGTTCACATTTTATATTCCACAATCACCATCCCCACAGGGACCATCTCCCATGGTGATTAGATCCCTGGTGCCCAGGGCCAAAGCTTTTAAACTCAAATTTCTACTGAGGACTAAAGATTTACTCTTCCTGGCCACTTCTATTCTGTAGGTATCCAAAGAGGAGGAAGATAGAGCTTCCAAGCCTCTCATTTTGGTCTGGGTCAAGTGCCCATATATCTGTGTTCCTATCAGGAAGCTGATGTATCTCCCTCTTTGGCATGTAAAGATGGTGCCAGAGAACCCCCAAGAGTAGAGTGGATATTGGAGTCATCCCATTGCTGAAGATGCACCTGGGCTGTTGCAGCCTTAGCTTCTTACCAGGTCCTTAGAGTAACCAGTAATTAATATTTATAAAATTCTGTTTATGGTTAACCATGTAATCCATGACCACGGAATAGAACAGTCTCTTCCAACCAGCTAACCAAAGACCTTCACATCTCTTCTTAAAGAATAACTAACATAGCTTCCAGGCAAATGTTAGGAAAAATTAGACACAGAATGCTAGCAAGAATATTTCACTGGCTAGGTTACCGAGCCAGACTGGATTTTCACTTGTGTAGGACTCTGAAAAAGGAAATTGAAGAGCGGAGGAAACGCTTAATCTAGCCTTTATTAATTGTGGCACCTTGTAATTAAATTACCCAAAGCCCTTCTTGGAACATTTTCATATTTGAATCAGTTTTGGGGGTTTGTCATTGTGGATTTTGTACATTTTGAAGGGAAATGAGCCTTTATGACAAATTCCTTGCCTGCTCAAAATATACACAAAAGAATTATTCAACATTGCATCAGAGTCCGC
Organism: Chaetophractus vellerosus; assembly: GCA_004027955.1. Lineage (NCBI taxonomy): Eukaryota > Metazoa > Chordata > Mammalia > Cingulata > Chlamyphoridae > Chaetophractus > Chaetophractus vellerosus. The sequence goes on along the minus strand of PVKH010045248.1, from coordinate 9,493 downwards.
CGGCATTTTCCAGTTGAGACATCTAAGATAATTTGTGCGTGTGGGTTTGTGTGCTTCCCCCACCATTAGGTGGCGGCCATTCAGGCTGAAGTGTCCCAGAAACAGAGAGAGTGTGAGGCCGACTTAGTCAAGGCTGAGCCTGCACTGGTGGCTGCTACGGCTGCACTTGACACGCTCAACCGGGTAAGGATGATTACTTGGCATGTGGATTTCCTGAAAATAATATTCAAAGGGTACTAGGGTTTGGATAAAGGATCTGAGAGTTCATGCAGCCAAGAGCTTTTAAGAGGGAAAGACAGACCCATAAAATATTAAAGTTGAAACCTTTGAGATCATCATTATAGTTCAGATTCCTTTCCCATCCAGTAGTCGGCTCTACTGCCTCCCAGCAAGCTGTCTCCTTTTGAATATTCCCAACCATCGGATCCACTCTCGTGAAAGGCAATTAATTCTGTTTTTGCAAACTGGATTTGTTGTAAATCCAAGTTTTTTGAATTATGTGTTGCTTTAAGAACTAGGTGGTGAATTCTTTATTTCCTCTGGAATGTAAAAAGTACTGTTAACAAGAGACCCATGTGAAAAAAAAAAAATGGGAGCAAAAATACTTAGATTTTGGCCCACACTGTTTCTTCTAGCTTCCTATTAGTAAAATTTCATTGAGTATTGGAATCTCCTAAGGAAAAAATAATCTATGTTCTTCAATAAAGTATTGTAGGGGAAAACAAACTCATGGGCAATGTCAGTTATCCTAAGAGCCTGCAGCTACAAGTCTTGTCGGGGAACTCTCCCAAGCCCCTGTGGAAATCTCAGGAAACTGGCAGGCCTGAGGTTCCTAAGATTCAGCTTCAAATAGAAGAGGGTCCAGACTTCCACTTCTCTTTAAGAGTAATGCTCATTTCCTTTTCAAAGTATTTTTTTTGAAGAAAATAATTTTGACTGTGAACATCTACATGGATGTTTCTTAGAATTGCCATAAGTGCAAAAAATTTTTAAACATAAATATACAGTGTTAGAAGTTTGATTAGTAAGCATTTGAATGCTGGAGATTCTGTTGCCATGAAAATAATATTGTTGGATAATAGTTAGCAATATGGAAAAATATTCATGATATATTGAGTAGAGCAGATTATGAAGTAGGAGATATTATATGACCTATTTTTTTTGGTAAGAACATGTACGTGCATAGAATAAAGATTGGAAAAAAGTAGACAGCAGTGCCTCATTATTTCCAAATAATGGGATTTTTATTTTCCTTTTTGTGCTTTCCTTCTGAGTAATGGAATGCTTATTTTCTTCTTGTTTCTCTAAATTTGCAAACTTTCCTCTGAATATAATATATTATATTTTACTCAGATAAAAATCAATTAGTGTCACTTTAAATACAAAGCCTAGTGTGTTTATAAGTGATAGTGATATTTATAAGTGATGAAAGAATCTTGGTTAGTGAGCTCTCAATTATCATTAGCATATTTTAAGTCTTTGTTTTTGCTTCTAACTAAAACTCTTTCAGTCACACTCTTTCCATTCTTTGGAATCATTTCTCAAATAAATAGGCAGTTTATGGAAATGGGGCACAATCAGGTTCACCATTTGATAAATTTGTATAAGCAAGAGAATATTATGTAGCACATGAAATATCACAGGAAATACCTGTGGTTTTATTTTTTTCACGTATCATGAACCTACATGCACTTTTTATAGGCAGTAATTCCTGCCCAAAGAATGTGCCCTTATACTTGTAATTTATCCCATTAAAATCAATTAGTTGAGCTAAGTCAAGATTCTGACCCGAGGGAATTAAGGAGTAGGGAGGAAGGTAGCTTCAGCCTATGCAGGTTTCCTCCCAGTTGAGTGTTACTGTAGTACAACGGAAGATGTTTCCCACTTTGTGCATGTAAAACAGAGAAACAAAGCTAACAGATGTGGAATAAGAAATTATGTTTCTGGAAATTCCTGGTTAGAAGGCAAATATATTATGGAGGTGGGATGAAATCCATAAACAACTTAAAACCTATATGTTTATAAAATTTCCTATCTTTGGTGAGCAGGACTCTAAAGGACTAGAGTACCAGATGGCTCATTTTTCCTGGAGGGAAAAATTGTCTGTGCCCCAAGGGATCAGAAATGTGCCCAGCAAGCACTGAGCCTCCTGGGGTCCCACGGTGGGGGCCCGAGGTGGCAAAGAACCTCCAAACCAAGCCTGGTGTGAAAGGGAGGCCACGGAAGACCAGCTGGACGAGCTGACAGCCTTTGTCAGGACACCCCTGACCCTGAGTGTGTGTGTGTGTGCTTTTCTTCAGGTCAATCTCACGGAGCTGAAAGCCTTTCCCAACCCCCCAAATGCCGTCACTAATGTCACCGCGGCTGTGATGGTCCTCCTGGCTCCCCGGGGCAGAGTGCCGAAAGACCGAAGCTGGAAAGCTGCTAAGGTCTTCATGGGAAAGGTATCAGACATCCCAGAAATGAAAAGCCCGACAATCTCAATGCTGTTCTCAGAATTGAGGGTTTGCTTGATAGCAAAAGATGTTCAAGTCAGAAGAAGGCATACTCACACCCGCTGAGGGTAATCCACTGTATGTTCCCTAGACTTAAAGATTTCGTTTGCCGAGCTGGAGGCGACTTTGGGGCTACGGCATACCTAAGTCAACACCAGCAGCAGTTAGAAGGTTGCTAATTATTTGCAAAATTATGAAAGCTGTTAAGTGTAGGAGGGAGAAAATTACATGGATTTCTAAGGCTGGGAAAAAAAAAGGTTACTAATGTATAGGAAGGTGAAGCAAAGGGGCTTTTTGGTATGTTTTTCCCTTTCTTCTCTGCCTTTCTTTTCTTCAAAATGTGAATGCCTCCTGTGCAGGGACTGAATATTTTACCCTGGGATAGAAGAGATTTTAAAAGTGTCCATTGCTAATTCTAACTCCATACTATAAAGCCTGAAAAAGTCAAACAATAGGATAAATGCAGCTTGCCAATTTTCCCTTTGTAATGTAAGTCCTAAAAGCTGATTTTAACTTTTGATCTTGGAATTTTCTCTGCAGCCAAAAGGGGTTCATTGCCATAAGTCTTTTTGCTTTACAGGTTGATGATTTTTTGCAAGCGTTAATTAAATATGACAAAGAACACATTCCAGAGAACTGTCTAAAAGTGGTGAATGAACAGTATCTGAAAGACCCAGAGTTCAATCCAAACCTGATTCGAACCAAATCGTTTGCAGCAGCTGGCCTCTGTGCTTGGGTCATCAACATCATTAAGTTTTATGAGGTATTGCTCTTAATCTGATGATTGACAGCAGTATTCACAAAGTGCCATAAACATATCAATTTCTAGGCCTGGAAAAATGTAAGAAATTTAAGCTTTAGTTTTCTAATTTTTTTAAATATTTAGTTCTGAAATTGAGGTAGGAAAATATCTGAGTAACCAGAATTCTGTAAAGAAAGATGTTTGAAATGGTAGAAACTATACATTTTAGGGAACAGTGATTACTGCTTTAGATCAAATAGCAGCAACTAATTTGACTTAAATAGATGAAAACTTGTTGTTCTTTTCATGTTTGCTTGAGACAACTGCAAGTCATAATTCATGTCCTATTAAACTTAATACCTGCTCCCAAAGCAAAAACGTATACCCTCTCTTTTGCAAGCTTAGTGAGATAAGGAAATAACCACCTCTTTGCTTTAGTATTTTAATGACCAATAGCTTTTTTGCATATACATGGTCTAATCTAAAATTTGCACTTTGGGGCAATATAAAGACAGATTATGACTTCATTTAGTCATCCATTCATCAAATATTTCTTGCCTGCCAAGTGTGTCCCAGGCATTTTGCAGAGTACTGGATATGAAAAAGAGAAACAATGAGTGGCCCTTGCCTTTGAAGAACTGTCTCGTTTTTGTCTTGGCCACCATCAAGGAGGTTGTATGAATTTGGAATTCCTGAGTAAAAGCCAGTTATATAAGAGAGGATATATGGAAAAAGTATACCAAGTGTATGCTATGGACCATAGTTAGTAATAATAGTCTGATCATGTTTTTCGTAATTTGTAACAAATGTTCCACAACAATGTAAGGTGTTGGTGGAGAGGTGATATATGGGAATTCTGCATATTATACATGTTTTGTAAGCTCACAACTTTCGTTAGTGGAAGTCTTTATAGAGCAAGAATTTACACAGGTTGGAGTTGATGTGTGGCCTCTCTCCACAATGAAACACCTGGGTGCTGCATGCTAATATACTGTAGGTGAAAAGATGAGCAACGAGCCAGATTGCAGCCGTGTTCGAAGTTGTTCCGCTAGAAAATAGATAAAATTTAATTTCCTTTCTCTCTCGTGACCAGGACTAAAATAATTTACCCAAATTCTTGAACCACCTGTTCAAATAACACACACTTAAGGCAGCCAGGAACTTAGAAAAGGAAAGGTGGTTAATATTGTATGAGGGTATCTCCCACTTTTCTTTCTGTGTTCAGAGAATTTCTCCCCATTTTCTTATTCTTTGCCTTAAAGGGTGGACATCATCCCAACTTTAGATATAGTTCCTTCACACTGCAATTTCTAGTAATATGAGAATATCCAAATATTATGCCAGATCAATTTTAGTATCTTAATGGTGCTTGACTTAGCATTTTATGCAAGTATTTATAACTCTAATGCCCAAATAAATAAATTAAGAATTGAGGGCCAGAGAGACCTTGGAAAGTTATGTAGATTTTTGCCCTAGGTTTAGGTAGTGCCATCACTAAGAAGCAAACAACACATTGCTAAGCTAATTAGAGATTTTATTTGTAAAATTTCCAGCATATGTGTGAGTGAACGATTATTGGTCCTCTCTGTGTCTTTATTAACTCATGGGTTAAACCATGTGTCTTTTCAGGTCTACTGTGATGTGGAACCAAAACGTCAAGCATTAGCCCAAGCAAACTTAGAATTGGCTGCGGCTACTGAAAAATTAGAAGCTATCAGGAAAAAGCTTGTGGTATGTACAAACTAAAACACTGAACAAGTTTCTAAGAGATGCTACCACCCTTAGGACCTGACCTTCGAGTAGGGCTATATCTGAATCCTACCAAACAGAAAGGAATGCAGTCATTCATCCACATATTCATTTATATGCTCATTCAGCATGTATTTATTATCTATTATCTGTTAAGACCCTGAACTAGGAAAATGGAAACTCTTGTCGTTTCTGTACTAAAGAAATTTTCACAGTCTGGTAGTGGAAGGAGGAGGGCAGCATGCAATGCTTAATAGCAAGGATTCTGGAGCCAGACTGCCTGGGTTTATATTGCAGCTCCCCCATTTACTCTTAGACCCTGTGCAAATTAGTTAATCTCTCCAAGGATTTTTTTTTTTTGATCCCTGGAATTGCACTATACAAACAGTGAACCCTCAGTTAAACCATAGACTTTAATTAAAAGTACAATTCTAAAAATGTGCTATCATCGATTATAACAAATGTTCCACACCAATGCAAGTTGTTGGTGGGGTGATGTATGGAAATCTTGTATTTTATGCATGATTGTTCTGTAAACCCACAACTTCTCCTATAAAGAAAAACATTTTTTTAAAAAACTTAGCATAGTACATGGCATATAGTAAGTGCTTAGAGAATATTAGCTATAAACATCATCTTTACTACTTTTACAAATACATAAACCATTTATTCTGTTGCAGTGTGGGAAGTACAAATCTGACATATACAGAGTCTATTAGGAGCACCAAAAAAGTACCAAGCCTGAGGAACTAGGGCAAGGTATACTTGATATGGGTTTTGAAAGCTGCTTGGGAGCCACCAGAATAACTAGGTTGGGAAAGACATTCCTGGCAGAGAATCGGGAAGAGAGGGAAGAAGCTGTTGGTACATTTAAAGAATCCGAAGAGGTCAGAGCCCTAAGATGTGAGTTTCAGGAAAGGTTAGGAATAGCAGCTGGTAGTTAAAATGTGTTTGAAAAGGTGAGCAAAAGTCTTCTTTGTCTTTCATGCTGCAGAATTTAAGTTTTATCTGGCCAGTGATATTGAGCTTTTGAAGATTTTAATAGGTTAATGACATGATCAAACTGGCCTTTGGGAAACTAAAGGGAAGTGGAGGGAGAGAAGAGAATGTAGGAGCAGAAAAACATGTTAGAAGGCAACTGCAATGGATCCTATCAGGGCCCCTGCTAAGGCAGGAGCAGATATGATGGAGACGCTAAGAATCTCATCTATAAAGAAGTGAGAGTAACAATTACCACTTGAGATGGCTGTGTACTCCAACTACAGCATCAAGCATACTGCCAGTAAGTACCTGGTGACTGTTGAAAGAAAAACAAGAAATAGCAGCTGATTAAAAAAAAAAAAAACTTTTAATTTTGAAGTAATTTCAACTTTACAGGCAGTTGCAAAAATACATACAAAGAATTCTAGTATAACTCCCCTCCCACATACCCAAATCCACCAACTTTTAAAGTTTTGCTAAATTTACTATATTGTATATATCTATCTTTCTGTTTTTTAAACAGTTAAGAGGAGATTTTATACCATGCTCCTTGAATAATTAAAACTTCCATATACCTTTCCTAAGAACAGGGACGAGAAGGGAAGGGAAGAGAATTAAATTCAATTATGTAACCACCATAACTGCAAGTGTCACGTTCAAAAATTTATCATAGGTATAAATCTTACAGGCCATATTTCAAAATTTTTCATATGTCCCAGTAATGTCCTTTTGGCATTTTCTCCTCTGTTATTAAAACCAGTCTTGAATCACGTGTTGCCTTTAGTTGTTATTGTCTCTTTAATCCATCTTTTTCTTTCTCTTGAAAAAATATACAACAGAACTTGTCTGTCTCAATCACTCCCAAGCATACTGTTCAGTGAGATTAATCACACTCAAAATGTTGTGCTACCCTCACCACTGTCCAGTACCAGAACTTTCCCTTCACCCCCAATAAAAATCCTGCACTCAGTTTGCATTAACTCACCATTCTCCCTGCTTCCCCCCACCATAGTACTTTTTGTCTCTATGACTTAGCATAGTTTAGCTACTTAATATTTTTGCAGTCATACAATATCTGTCCTTTTGTACCTGATTTATTTCACCAAACATGATGTCTTCAAGGTTCATCCATGTTGTCGCATGTATCAGAACTTTGCTCCTTTTCACAGATGAATAATATTCCATTGTGTGTCATCTTCACTGTCATCATTGTCTTCATCATTATTAAAGTAACCCTGCTCTATGCCAGATTCAGGGCTAAGCATACTTTGATTTAATAAATTGGTATTCACAAAACTCCTAGAGTTAGGCACTGTCTGCAGCTCCAATTTAGTTATTTAAAAAGCTGTCTATAGTGAAGGTTAAGTGAAAAAGAAAAATAGGAGAGATGGGCTGGAAGAAAGGCCAGCATGTCTCTCAAACATACAGAGCCTAAGTGTGGCTGTAAAAACAGTCCAAATTCAGTCCCTTGGAGGCAGTGGGCCTCCAAGTGTGTTCCCTGGAGCAGCAGCATCAGGGGCGCCTGGGAACTTGTTAGAAATACAAATTCTCAGACCTCACCCCAGACCTATTGAATCAGAAACTCTGTGGTGAGGCCCAGGAACCTGTGTTTCAGCAAGCTGCCCAGGTGGTTCTGATGCACGTTCAAGTTTGCAAGAAATAGCAAGAGAAACACAGGCATGAGCTGGGATGAGAGCATGGGCAGTGTGACTCAGCCTACAGTCATGACTATCACTCTATACCAGAGGTTGACAAACTTTTTCTTTAAAGAGCCAAATAGTAAATATTTTAGACTTTGTAGGCTGTATCAGTGGGAGTTCTCCAGAGAAACAGAAACAACAGGGTGTGTGTGTGTAAGAGATTTTTTTAAATAAGGAATTGGCTTCTGCATTTGTAGTGGCTCACAAGTCAGAGTCCCATAGGGTAAGCTGGAGGCCAGAAATTTCAGTAAGAGTGATGTTGAAGTCTTGAGTCCAAATTTCTTGGGCTGGAACCTCAGTAAAAAAAAAAAAAAAAAATGGAGTGTCATCTTGAGGCAGACTTCCTTCTGACCCCTTCCCTTAGTTTTCTGCCTTCTAAAGCAAATACCACCCAGTGGGTTGGCTTAAAGAACAGGAATTTATTGGCTCACAGTTTTGAGGCTGGGAGAAGTCCAAAATCAAGGCAGTGCTTTCATCTGAAAGACTGGCATTCTGGGGCTGCCGGCATTCCTTGGTTCTTGGCTTTTTTGTTTCATGGCAGTGCAAATGCTGGTCTCTCCTGGTCTCTCTCTTTGGGGTTCCGCTGACTTTCAGCTTCTGGCTGCTCCCTCTGTGGCTTTCTTTCTATGTGTCTGAATTTCATTCTGCTTGTAAAGAACTCAGTAATCGGATTAAAGCCTGACCTGGTTAATTTGGGCCATACCTTAACTGAAGAAACATTTTGAAGATATTTTATTTAGAGTGGATCCCTACCCACAAAAATGGATTAAGTTTAAGAACATGTTTTTCTGGGGTACATACCAAGCCACCACATCCCTGGAACCCTCAGTTCTCGTCTTAAGACCTCCAATGGACTGGATAAGGTCCACACACATATAGACAGCAATCTCCTTTACTTAAGGTCAAATGGTTGTAAATGCTAATCCCATCTACAAAAATATCTCACAGCAACATCTAGGTCAGTGGGTGACCAAACAACTGGATGCTATAACCTAGCCAAGTTGACATGTAAAAGTAACCATCACATGGGCCACGAGGTAATTTTCTCAACTCTTTGAGCAACTGTTCTCTCAGAAATGCTAATAGTCTTCTTCACATTTTACATTGAAAATGTGCTATATAAAAACAGGTGCTATATAAAAACACGTGGCAGGACAGACTTGGCCTGTGAGCCATAGTTTGCTGACCTTTGCTTTATGCTAACATAGAAGGCTATCTGGGATCTGGTACCTTCTTACCTGCTGGTTCTTCCTGGTCCTCTTAGATCTAGCTCAGGCTTTATTCCTTCCATGAAGGTTCCCTAAGCACCTTTGCTTCTGTTATCCCAGGTACCTTGTGCCTTAGAGCATATCTCATCCTAACATGCAAATTGCTGTTTCATTGTCTTTCCCAAAAACAGGGGAGACAGCTGGCCACTGATTTCAGCCACTGATTAGTAAATTCGGCTGGCTAAAGTATAGCCCCAAGAACATCTAAAGTTTGAACCTGTCCAAGTCAGAAAAAGGCCAGTAGCTGCCATTTTGAATCCGCCCCTAGCATGAGGGGAAGCCGGGCTGACTGATAATCACAGTGACAGTAGAAACTGGTTCCTTTCACCCAAATGGGCCTGCAGTCCTAGCCTAGGCTTCAGCCCCACCTCTAGCAGGGAGGAAGCTGGCGGGCCCTGCACCAGCCTCTCCAGGTAACTGCAGGTACATTTGGCTGGCACAGACTGAATAGTCAGAAGCCTACTGGGGCAACTGCGGTCATTCTGGACCTGCACGGCATAGACTGCTACCCACACCTGCAGCTCCATCCCCGCCCCAGGAAGGGGAGAAATAGGCATG
>PVKH010045247.1:0-10520 GCA_004027955.1 Chaetophractus vellerosus | reverse complement strand
GATTTCTGAGTCAAAGTCACCTCCCAAAAGCCAGCCAGGCTAGGAGCCAGGAGCTTATTCCTTTATTAATCCTATATACTTTTCCAGTGCAAAATGACTGTTTTCTCTCCCCCCTGCAAAAGATTTGTGCTTAAATTTAGTTCCTACCACAGGCACTGCCTTCCTTCTCCCATCCTGCTTGTTACCAGGCACATGGATATGGCTATCCATTGCAGTTAGGATGCTACTCACTGGCCTTTGGACTGTGGACTGTACAATTGTGTCTGTGACAGACATGATGAAAGAGAAGTATATTGACTGTTATAGCGGAAGGCTTTGATCCAGGCAAGAGAGGGCAGGGTTCTCTGAGATCTGCTGGAGAAGAAGGAGGTAATGATGTGAAGACAGGAGGAAAGAGTGTTGCAGGTAGAGGGAAGAGCCGAGTGGAGAGAAGCTAGGGAGGGAAGATATGGGTAGCTGAGTTATGAGGCAACCACAGTAACCTAGGAGAAAGATGCTGGCTTGGATTATGGCAATGGCAGAGGATGGGTTTGAGGAAGTTTTAGAAAGTTAGTTGGCACTGAGGGATGGATTGGTGATAAGGAGTGAGGAAAGGGTTGTGAAATCTCATCTCCTTGGTTTCTGGCTTAGGTAAATAGAGTGGTGGCATTAGCAGTGATTGGGAGCTATAGGAAAGCACATGCAAGGGAAGGTCATACCTTCTTACATTCTGAGTTTGAGGTGTGTAATGGTTTGACAGTTTTATCTAATTATGAATTCCAAAAATATAAATTGAATCATTCTTGTAAACTGATCTGTTCATCTGGGCATGATTGGTTTATGATTAGGGTGTTAACTGGGCCACGTCAGGAGGGCATTGAGCCCTGCTCCTCTGTGGGTGTGGTCTCAAGTATAAAAGGCAAGGCAGCAGATTTTTGAGAAGCAGTTATGATGTTGGAGAGGAGCGCTCCAGGAGAAGACAAGTGAGCCGTTCGCCTGACTTGTGGAGAGACGCAAAACGTAGGGAGCCTCATGGTCTACAGCTGAACTTGTGGAGGAAACAGAAGCTAAGCCCAGAGAAACGCAGCCCCGGGAACAGAGGAACCCAGAAGCCTGAACCCTGGAGACGTCGGCAGCCATCTTGCTCCAACATGTGGACTTTGGTGAGGGAAGAAACTTATGCTTTGTGGCCTGGTAACTGTAAGCTTCTACCCCAAATAAATACACTTTATAAAGACCAACCAATTATTGGTATATATTGTGAAGCACCCCTTTGGCTGACTAATACAAGGTGACTTTGAGAAATCTAAGAAGAGGTGGCAAATACTTGGATATGCAGGTCTAGAACACAGGAAAAGTTTGGACTCTAAGAAAAGCTTTCTGCTACCACACTGGTCTGATGTATGGCTGTCTACTCAGATATGGGCATGTTGCATTCTCAGATGTGGAAGACTGCATCATTAATCCTTTCATTCATTAGCTAAATGAACATTTATCGGACACCTGTGCCTGTGTGGGCCCTCTGCTAGGTGCGGGCTACATAAGGGTAAGCAAACAGAGTTCTTCCTCCCCTCAAGGAATCAAGCCAGAGAGTTATGTAGAAAGCATGGGCATGATCTGATGCTCTCATCTCTAGTTTGTGTCCACCTCCTCTCACTAATGGGGTCATAAAAGGTGAGGTTGGTGTCCTCACTATTTCCCTTTCCTTCCTTTCAGCTGGGAAAAACCATTTAGAGCAGATTCACTCAAGCCCTAAGACTTCACAGCTACCTTTAGACAGGAGCTTCAAAACTGTCTGCCATCGCTATTTTGATAGTGATCTACTTAGTTTATTTATCTCTAGACTTTGAATAAGAAGCTCTGAATTCTCTGAGGATGGGAACCAGGCCTTGAACATTTTTGTGCTTAAAATATTAGATCTGACTCCTGGGCCCTGAATGAAGTATTCCAAATAATGTGAAACTTATCCTTTCTCAATACTCATAGCCAGAAGAAAGTAAATTAACCATGAACATTGATTTGCTCATCTACCTCCTTATTTAGACTTTAAATATCTTGAGGAAGGGACTATATTGTTCAACCTTGTGTCCTCAGTGTCTAGTACAGTCCATGGCACACAATAGGCAATTAATGAATATATGATGAATGAATAAATGAATATGGAACATCTTTTGAATATTGTCTCATTTTTTTTTAGTTGATTATTGTCTTACTTAACTCGGTATGCGTTAGTCTCTTCTCAGCCATGAACAGAATTGCTGCAGGTAAGAACTTTGGCTGTGTCTTGATCTGGCTTCCCAGTGCATACTCACCACATATGTGTTGACTGATTGCTTAGAACAAGAAATTTCGGCTCTCTTATCACTCTCTTTCACCTATAATCACTTCCTCAGTGAGGTTCTAGATTTTCCCTGGTTTATAATAGAAAATCCAAGTAACTTCTTGACTACCCACCATGTGCTAGACACTATCTACAAATAATTGCATGGAAAGACTTTGAGGTAAGGAAACTTGGTTCTTGAACTGTCCCATCCTAAGCCCTTTGTCTCTGCCTCCTCCCACTGTCCAAGGAAGCAGGTATGATTATATTTTTACTTTACAGATAAGAGAATTGAAGTTCAAAGAGATCAAACAACTTGCTCTAACTTGGGATTTGAATCAAGATGGTCCTGATTCCAATGCCCATACTCTGAGGCAGAGATTCTGCAGTTTCAGTGAATACCAGAATCACCTGGGAGCCTGGCATACTCGGTCAGGTGATTTGGAGGGTGCAGTGGGGCCTGCAAGTCTATATTTGGACCAGCACCCAGGGGCTTCTGAAACAGCTGGCTCTGTCGGCCTCTGTGCCATCATCAGTACTGGAGACAGTGGTCCAAGGAGGCTTACACTGTCCATGTCTCATGGCCAGAGGCCTTTTGCTGATCCTCAGGGGAGAAGGAGTGTGACATTTTCTCACACTGTGTCTCCAGAAATCGATAAACTTGGAACAAGGCTAGGCTGAGAATACCTCCAGTCAGGGCTTTGTCATGAAACACTCCAGTAAATTTGGAGGCTTAAGTACCTAAGAGACAAGGGCTCCAATCACCTTGCCTCACCCAGCCCCATAAATGAGTTTCTCCTTTACTCCCCATTTCACCACCTTGGATATAAAATGAATGAACCTCAAAGAGAGACTGGAAGAGAGATCCCATATTCACCCCCTGGCAGGATAGTGTGTAAGGCTAGAATTCATAGGGGACCACTTAAGATGCTGATGGTAGAGTAAAACCCTTTTTGGTGTTCAAGGAAGAGGGTGGAGGAAAGGTGACATCTTAGGAAAGACACAGAGTTCTTACCCAGAGGGAGAAAATACAGGGCCTTCTGTAGTAGAAAGAGCTCAGACTCTAGAGCTAAACAGACTTAGGTCAAATCCTGCCTCCTCCACTTCTGGGCCATATCATCTTTAGCCAGCTCCTTAGCTTCTCTAGCCTCCATTTCCTTATCTGTAAAATACCTACTTTGCAGTACATTGCCCAGAGTAGAGATGACAAAGACAAGTTGCCCTGAACAGGGTAGATTTTCAACAGAAGGTATCTAATTAGCACGGGGCTGAAGTTTTCGTGAGTATGGCTGTGACGGAAGTTGACATGCAGCTTTCCTGTAACCTAGGACTAAATGTCCTCCATATGAAGCCCAGGGGAGAGTCCTGGTTTAAACAGTGACCTGTCAAGTGTGAACAAATATTTATTGATGGTCACTAAATTTCTTCCCTCCCCTTTGGCCCTGGCTCCCTGCCTTTAATAGTTGATATCTACAATATTTCTGCAGAGTTGAGCTCAGCATTTAAAAAGACTAAATGAAGGGGTCCAAGAGCAAGAAACTTGGAAGAACTTTTTAGCTGATGTTAAAGATGCAAGACTGAAAATGCTTTAGAGCCTGAAATTGAGTAACTATTGAGATTTTTTTCTGAGCCTTTGATTTGCTGTTGGCATATTTATAGGAGACCCTGGACTATTAAAGGATGTGAAGGCTGGGCTACCTGCCAAGGAAACACTGGCTTTGTTCCTTCTGTAGCTTGCCAAGCTTTTGCTATCTTGGGTTGTAGCCTTGAAGCCAGGGGACAGCAGGAGTCCCTGAGGTAGTCCTGGGACAATAATGTGAGAACAGCAATAGAAACTAATATTTAGAAAGGTATTGTGATAAGTGTCTTACCTTAATTTATCTTCACAACAATCCTGTGAGTTAGGTAATAATACTATGGCAATATTCTACAATGATCCAACTCAAGGCCTTTGGAAAGAGGAGTACGTGAGATCAAGCTCTGGCTTGTACTCACTGTGTGAACATGGTAAGTTCTTAACTTCTCTAGGTCTCAGTCTCCTTACCTGAAAAAAATGGGAATAAAAATACTTATCTCATAGGGCTGGCTATTCCTTTGAGATTTTACGGGTAAAACGTGTGGCCAATATCTAGGACATATTATAACACTCAGTAAAAATTAGATCTTGTTATCCCCATTTTACAGATGCAAAGGCTGAGGCCTGGATAGATTAAGTAGCATGCTCAAAGTCACACTGGTAAAGAGCCAGAACCCAAGCTGGTGTGTGTTTGACTCCTATGCCTTTGTTTTTAATCACTGGATATCCTGCCTGAGCTGAAAAATTTCTTCAGGGATTCTTGTTTAATACCAATGATAGGCAGAGGCATGGATTCTGGTCTTCTCGTATTTTTGAGAGGGAAGAACCTCCTGACTAGAAGGGTACACGAGAGAGGGTGTTAGGGGGCCCATCTGTGCACCCAGAGTGGACTTGTCTTTTCAGACAGTGTTGGTGCATTGTCTTGCTTTGGGCTTTCTGGGTATGTCATCCAGAGAGGCCACATGTATGGTGTGTTGCCTTCATTTTAACTTGTTCCATGGCCATCATTTCAGGAAAGGGTGTTTGAAAGGACTGGGTCTGCTGTGTCACTGTATTGGAGCGCGGCCTCTCCAGGCCCAGGCAGAGCAGGCTCCATTAGCAAGATGTGGTTTCTGTCTGTCCCTCTCCTCTGTTCATTAGCCGACCTCTCTTTCCTCCCTCTTCTCCGTCTCTATCTCTGTCTCTGAGTCTGTCTTTCTCTCTCAGGCTCTCATTCTTGCTCTCTTTCAGAATTCCCAAGAAAAGAACAACGAGTCAGCAGCCTGGCGGTTTTCATATCATATTCTTGGAGCAGTGGGCTGGAACTAGATCAATGTTTCTCAAACTGTCTGTGATGAAGGCACAAGTGCTTTTCTTTTTTCAATTTGTTGCTGAATGATATTTTTATAAAATATCTGTTTATCTGTAACAGAATGATATTTTTATAAAATAAAAATAAATTTCTAGAAAAATGAAATAAAAGACAAATAAAAATACATCCCGGTTTTTTATTATTAGAAAAAACAGACTTAAAATTACTCTTTCAAATTGTTATAAGAATTTCAAAATGCCTCTCTCAAGTTCTGTACTTATCTCACTGTGGACTAGTAAAGACAATCTGTGGTCCGGCCCTGAAACCCGCTTTGAGCAGCCTCAGTTTCGATAACCTGGGGTGGGAGAGTTGACCCTTCAGCTTGTGGGGTTTAAGGAAGCCCCCATCTACACATGCAGGTCTAGCGATGGATGTGGCCCTTTACTGCTGGCTGTGCATTGACAACTGTGGGAATGACTGTGACCAGCACGATGGAAAAGATATGTAGGAGAGCTGTCTTCTGTCCCCTGCAGACGGCATGCCATCCTGCGTGTCAGCTTCCATTTGGTTCCACTGCAGCATCACGTGGGAAGGAGGCCCCAGGCTTGAGGTTGATAGACGCTGAAGAGCTCCCATAAATAATTGCCTTTGAGGCTTAGGCTCTGGGAGGAGGCCATAGAGGCGGCTTCTTATCTTTGCCTCTGATTGGCAGGACCACGTGAGGTACACTGGAGGGTTATTTGGAGAAAGAAGCAGAGGGAAGCCACGGGCCCACTCCACGCAAACTTGCCTGTCATGGGCCTGAGAAGCATGATAGCGTATCAGATCTCTTCTCCCCTTAACCTTGTCAGCCTGTCTTCCAGCTCAGACAGTGCCAGTACTTGACAAGAGGAAGGGAGGATGATGGGAAAATTCCTCTCCTGGCAACAGGGAATCTGTTATGGGGTCTCTGAGGGAGGGGAGCTTGCTCTAGGATATTATTTGCCCATATCTTGAATCAAACATGAGAATGGGCCCCTACTCATCCACCATCCCACTCTCACCCTGAGCTGCATCAGTCCCTGTAGGCTCCATTACCTGAATCACAGTGTTTAAAGTAGCTTTAGCTGGATTTCTGAAAAAGCCAGTACAGGGATTGGGGGAGGGTAGAAAGAGAGAGAGAGAGACCCTTGTGGCATTGGGTGCCTGGAGGCTGCATGGGCACCTGCCACTTCACCTGCTATCTCTTTACCCCTTCTGTTTCAAAGCCTAGACCCACTTTTGCATAGCCCATTATTTTCCTGTCTGAGAAGAGTTTCTCCAGGTTTTCAGTATATTTATACATAATTGATGTCTGACAGGTCCTAACTCAATTAGTCAACCCAGCGGATGACTCATTTCTGAGGTGCCCCAAGGAATGCCATTCATAGTCCAGCCATTACTGTCTCACATTCCAAAATATCTTAAGCTTGCAGGAACAAAAGACGCAACTTCCACTGAGAAAAAGGAGCCTTTTATAAGTCGAGGATGGGAAGTGATAGTGTCTGCTGCTGATTTCAGCCAGTTCTGGAAGGGAGCTGAGGCCAGCAGGGGAAGGGCCATGGGGCCTTTGGCACTGCAGGAATGGCTGCCATTCCTGCTCCAAGCTTCTTTCCTCCTTCTTCACCTTTGTTCTTAAACAGTGCCCCTTATGACTCTTACCCCTGAAATAATAAATGGCAAGGACCAGACAGGTGGGGGGAGTCAGATGTCTCGAGTACTGGTGGAGCAGGAAGGGACCTTTCGGCCTTTCAAGGTATTCAAAGCCTGCAAATTCAAGGCTAGGGCTACAATGCGAGCATTCCACTTGGGGTCTCCTGGGACCTGTCAGCCACATCAATCCTGAAACCACATTTATTCCCCAAATGGCACAGTGATGTCATTAAGAGCAGGGCTTTGCAGCCAGACAGAACGGGGCCTCAAACCTCTCTGTGCATTAAAAACCTCTTTTCCAGGAGGCTTTCAAGTGTCAGAGGATCCCCTTCATCACCAGTCATCCTGTGGTTATAAGTCTGCAAATATCAGCATTGCCTTTGTTTTATAGACAGGGGAGAAAGGCTTTCTCTTATCCTATTAGCATCACCAAAAACCACAGTTGTTTAGGTGCATCCAATCAAGGGTTAACTGTCTAGAAAAACCTCCTCAGAAATCCCTCCCAATTTGTACAAATGCCCAGGAGAAAGCTGGGAGTAATTGCAGGTAGCTGAAAGCCAGTGCATCTCCACAAATACCTTGTAAATGTGATTGGAAGGCACTCCATGGATGTAGCCGTGCAATATAAATGCTAAGTAATAATGACGGAGCCCATGGAAATGAAGGGAACTCTCTGCCTACCCATGGCGTCTGGTCTAAAAAGCCAAACCACAAAAGCTCCTTTTGCAGACCATCCAAATCGAGATGCTCCTGGAAAACACTTTACTTGAGGGCAGGATGGATTGGAGGAGAGGAGCAGAGGCCCCGTGACTGTTTCAGGAGGGCCCCAAACGACCCTTTCCTTCCTGGTCCCACAGCAAGGACACACCCACCTTTCCTCTTCCTTTCCTGTTTTCTTTCTCTGTTACCTTCCTTGTCTGGCCTGACCTGGAGGTGGCATGTCCAGGAAATGGCCAGTCTCCACAGTCCTTCCCCTGTAGTAGATGTGGCTAAATTGGCTGTAGGGGGAACTCTGGGTCATTCTCTATCCAGAAGATCCAGTGGCCAAGAAAACACATGAAAACTTTACACAGTGGAAAATGGTTCATGCTCGGCAAGTTGGATTACAAACAGCAGAAGTTGAAGAAGATGACAAGGCCCGTTAGGGAAAAGAAACCAAAGGAAGACCTTCCCCGTCTCTCTCTCCTCTTGCTTTCCCAAGCACTTTTGCTCTTTTTTCTTTACCTCCATTCCTGCTGCAAGTGGGCCGGGGGCAGGGAGGGAGCCAGTGAGGCTCACAGACTCAGAGGAAACCCTCAGGTTGGGTTCACAGACGGGAGAACCTGTTGTCCTCTGGCGCAGGGGTTTCTTGGGCTGTTTCCTTCTATGAAGAGGATGGAGCAGAGACACCTTGCTGGCAGTTTGGGGGAAACAACGTACTCTACCCCCATTTTCTAGAGCATCTGTCCTGACAAAAGCAATTGTTGTTCCATTTTTATTGTAAAAATTATAATTAACTTAGATAGCAAGGAAAGTCACCTTATTGATGACATCCTCCTTCTACCTCCCTTCTTTTGAGGAAAAAATCAGAAAATATAGAAAAGTCCAAATAAGAAAACAAAAATTGCCTGAAGTCCCATCACTCAGAAATATTAGCATTTTGATGTAAATTATCTCACTCTTTTTCCCTCTGGAAAAAATATATTTTAAGCAAAAATAGGTATCTATAGTAATGGAACCTGCTTCTTGCACTTAACAATATCCATAAACACTTTCTAGTGTCATTAGTTAGTTTTCTATAGCACCCTTTTTATGTTTGCAATGAATTTCACTATATGGTTATAGCATAATTTATTTTATAATAGCAAACATTTATAAAATGCTTCCTATGGGCTAGGCTTTACACACATCATCAAATTTATTCTTTGCCATAGATCTATGAGGTAAATACTAGTATTATATGCCCTGAATAGGCAAGAACACAGGTTTGGAGACAATATTTTGTCCAACGACACAAGGTGAGTGCATAGAAGAGCTGGGATTTGAACTTTCCTCCAGCTCTGGGGTGTAACCCTGAGCTACCAAGCTTTATTGTCACCTGAGCCAAGCACCCCTTACTGGCATTTACGATGTTTCGGTTTTTAAATATTACAGAGCTATGAAAAATATTTATATTTTTTCACATACCAATTGTTATTTTCTAGGCTAACTTTCTAAAAATGAAGTAGTGAGGTAAAAGTGGAGCCTCATTTTTATGGATTTAGAGGATTTGTTTTGGGGCAGGAGCAGACAGAAAACAAGGAGAGCCAATCCCAGAAGGCATTGTGGGTGAGGCTTCCCCCATTCTTCAATTCTCCCCCTCCACCCCAAACCCACTTTTCTTGCCCACCATCAGTTTAGGGTCCTACCACCAATCTCGACAGTGACTTTTTCCTGGCACCTTTACAAAGACTGAGAATTCTCATTTTAAAAAAAATTGCCACTTTGTTAAGTGGGAAAAATGGTATTATTTTTATTTGGAAATTTTACATTGCTAATATGGCTAAACATTAAAAAAATTTTAATAGTCCATCTGTATTTTTTCTTTGTTGACTTTCCTATTCATCTCCTTTGGGATGGGGCATGGTTTTGACATCCAAGAGCTCTCTTGGCACTTATGTCTTGCTCCCATTGAAAGAATGGACTGTATTTCCTGGAGTCTCCCTGGGGAGGACTTTAACAAGAAAAACTGATGATGGCTTTTCCCTCTGCTTTATTGAACCAGCAAGACTTTCGTTAAACACAACTCTGTTTTCGTTTACTCTAGAAAGTAATCCTTGCTAAGATTGGTCTGTACCACCACTCTGACTTAGAGGTTATTCTTAGAAATGGCTGTCTAGGTGGTTCTGTGTTCCTAGGAATAATAATACTCGCTTACCATTTATTGGACATCTACCATTTATTGAAGACCTACCAAGTGCACATTGTTTTCGTCTTCACCACAGTCACGTTTGGTATGTATCCTTTCCTTATTTTACAAATGAGTAGCCTGAGGCTCATGAAGGTTAGGTGACTAGCGCTGGGTCACACAGTTCATAAGTCACAGGAGTAGCATTCCCTCTGCGTCATGCTGTCCATCAAGGAAATTGTTAAGAGGTTTGGGGATCCCATTTTTTTCTCTTCCTCATTGACAACCTTACTTCTTTCATGACTATCAAAAAATTAGACAACTGAAAACTAGGAAACTTTTACTACAGATTTTATTTCAATGAATTCTTGGGTTAATGATATCTAAAAATATCTTCCAGTTGCTTGCATCTGTGATTCAAATGAACATCCTTTGAGAACCAAAAGAAGAACATGCTCAGGATCCAACTCTGGCCACTCCTCTGCTTCTGAGAAGACGCCTGGCTCCATTTCCCCAGCCAGGCAGGTTTGCACATACCTCCCGGCTTCCTCACACAGTGCTCTGGGGTTGTAACAAGGCATTCCCTCCCTGAACTTCTCCCTATGTTTTCTGAGAAGTCTAGAGCCTCAGCAGGGCTGAAGAACAGTGCAACAGCTATCAGCTCCAACTGAGACAAGTCAAGTCTGATTGGTCTCCTGAACAGGCAGGTCTATGACACTGTTCCCCTGGGACTATTGGCCGGTGGTATTTATGTAGAGTAGGAAGGAAAAGTACTAAGGGCAAAAAAGGGAAATGTGGGAGATGGAAAGGATTGTAG
>PVKH010045246.1:0-10519 GCA_004027955.1 Chaetophractus vellerosus | reverse complement strand
TTACTGCAAATGCACTTCATCTGCCAGGTGCCAGCTGTGCCATTCCATGGGAAACATTGGCCTTATCAGGTTTTGCACCACTTAGTAAGTGCAGTGAGCCACATTATCAAGAATCTGTAGGTTTTTGTGGCCTGTATACAGGCCTTTTCTTTAGTGGGGTCATTGCATCTGTCAAAGGATCCCTGTGGGATGCACTTTAATCTAGGTTTTAGAGTACCATCCCATATTCGTGGCTTCTGGCCTCTGGAATCCTTGCTGGAGAGATAGACAACTTTGACAGAGTCAGTCTAGTTGTTTTTGAATTCTGGGAGCACTGGTGTTGAACTTCAGGGGTATTTTCCTAAGAATTTTGATTCAGTTCCTTGGCAATCTGGGTATTATTTAACTGCCCCCTTGCCAAGATCTTTCTACTCTATATTATCTTATTTTTAAAAATTTTTAGGAGGTATTGGGGATTGAACCTAGGACCTCTTACATGGGAAGAAGCCACTGAGCTATACCCACTCCCCTCTATATTATCTTTTAAACTTTATTCTAAGTGCTGTGATTGCAGTGCTAACTATTTGGGTGATAAATGCAATAGTGGCAGTGGTCTAAAGGGGACCTGTCTGGGCCCTGAAGAAAAAGAAGGTTGCTTCCCCATAGCTTACATTTTTATAATTAAAAACATATCCATTTGAAAAGTAAATTTTCTCAATATGAGAGGAGAGCTCATTTCATTTTTTGATGATCCTGACAGGAAGGTTGGCCTCCTTTGGAGTAAAATTTGCATTTGTGTAACTTCTATTATTGACCTACTTGATCTGTGAAACCTCACAATTATCTAGGAATGCCCTTACTGTGACCTTCCTGATGTGCTTGAGGAATCCAAATAAAAATACATTTTTGCAGAAATATACTTACTGAAAAATGTTAGTCTTAGGCTGCATAGAACATTTTTCTAACAAATGTTTAGGATTCAAGTATGTGCCAGGCACTCTGCTGAACACCAGGGATCTAATAAGGGGCAGGACAGCCATCGTCCCTGCCCTTGTGGAGTTTATAGTGCAATGAAGGGGGAATGGGTGTGAGTTCTGGAACAGGAAATGTGCTCCAAAGGCAAAGCATGTGGGACTGGGAGCTGTGCAGTAGAGGGACTTGACTTGGAGAGAGGAGAGGCTCCTAGGTCGAGGGCTGGGCGGGGCTTGGGGCAGGAGTGGAGGGTTGCTACAGCAGAGGAGATAGCTTAACACATATGAGGAAATGAAAGATTGCCCATGTGGCTGGGACAAGGGCGAGGGTGGAACCTAATGGAGGTGGAAAGGTAAGTGAGAGCCAGATAATGCAGGGTCTTCTTGGTGAGGCTGAGGATTTTGGTCTTTAAAGCTAGTGGTGACAATCAGCTATCCTTTATTGGTGTAGAGGTAACGATATTTTTCTAGAGAACAGATAACATTAAGCAAAAGCAGAATACCTGGCAACCTAAAAAAAAAAAAGAAAAGAAAAAGAAGGCTTATATTTAAACACTGTTGGACATGATACATCTACCACACTATATATAAATTATTATAAATATTTCTTCACCTCTGTGCAGTAGGCTTTTGGTTTCAGTGACAGGATTAAATTACTTGTTTCTTTGATGATCTGAGTGGAGGGAATTCTAAACTGCTTGCCTTTGTCATTTTTCTTTTAAGACTTCTTTGTAAAATTTCCATTATAAAAGACTATAACATTATCTTCATGCTATATAAAAAAAGCTCTTAAAACAACTCAGATATTGGCTTGCTATGGTTGTCATAGTTTATTTATTTGGGTGCTATTATAAAAGGTTGGAAGTATTACTGTAATTAAAGTAACTTGCAAGAAGGCTCTTTTTAAGGACAATAATATCTGGTACATTTAAATTTATAGAAAAATCTTCCCTTGATGGACAATATGGAACATAACAGTATTTAACACTGATGTGTAAATGGCCCTCTCAGCCACTACTCTGTATTAACAGCCCTTGCAGTCTTTAGGTCATTTGAGTAAGAATGTAAAGTACAGTATTCATTTCATGTATGTACTTTTTGAGGTGGCAGTTTTGTCTACAAAGTAGTTGAGGAGCTCTGTCTCATTTTTGGTATTAACAACCAGTGGGCATTAGTCCCTAGTTCTTTGTATTATTCTGCTGGATAATACTTATTTTTTGGATATCCCAAGACATTGGACTTGAAGAACCTGAGTACCCTTCCCTTTAATGTTGTTAACCCAGTGTCCGTGTGTCCCCATATAGGCAATTTCTGGTGCTTTTCACGTGAAGCGAAGGCAGTGGGTGCTGAAATGGCTAACATTCAGCCATTTAGAACCCAGGTTCTTATTGCCCAGTAAGCAGACATAAGAGGAGACTTATTGATTGATTCAACATTGTGAACAACTTTAAAAGGTCCTTGAAACAAATTAATTCTGCATGTGTGTTTGGCATCTTTATATGTGATGTCAGCAAGAGCGTCAAAGTCTATCAAAGGGTCTTGTTCTCTATGTCAGGTTATTTCTTTATTTTTGAGAACTTTCATGAATATGTGTCTTTTGTCTGTACAGCATTTCTTTGTGGACTGCCTCCACCCCATAATCCCTTTATGCATTCCTTTTGGTTGATGTGGGCTAACTTGCTTCCGCTGTCCCCATTTCCCTAGGGGTGGGCATGTGACCTACCCAGCCAAAGTGCCCTCTGCCAGTTGCCACAATGATTTGTTCAAGAATGGATATATGATCCAAGCCACCAAGACAATGAAAGTATACCCTGGGATTTTGACAGAGCATCAAAAAGATGCCCTCTTTCTTAGGGGTTATGGAGTTATTAGGATGTGTGTCCAGAGAGCTGCCTGATAGCTATCTTTGTTAACAAATGGAGGAAAGCTGCCTAGAAATGAAGCTAGTCCAAGGAAAACTGAAACAAGAGATGGAGAGGCACTCACTGTCCTGATAAACTAGTTTGAGCCCCTTGATTCTACCATGCCTGAAACCAATACTATTCTTGAATATTTCAGTTGCTGGAACCCATTATATTTTCACTTCTGTTTAAGTTAGTTTGAGTTAGGTGTTTGTTAACTTTCAACTAAAATAATTGAGACATCAGTGCTGCCTATGAACTTTCCCTATACTGAGGTAGGAAGAGAGAGAAGATCTGAAGATATCATCTGATACAGTTGTAAAAAGTTCAAAAGCTTTGAAAAATAAAAAGCTTTGTTGCCTTAACCCAGAACGAGTTTATAAGAGACCAAAGAAGGTGATAATTCTTCCATCTATTGCCATTTCATCTACATAGCACTGGATCTTTTAATAAAAACTATCCACACTTGAGATAGTAGAATCCTAGTTTTTGTCATATACAAAACAAGTAACTTAGTGTTGCTATGTATTGCAAAAACAAGCATAATTGGTGGCTGGTTGATTCCTAGTTATAGCCTTACCATCTGAAATCCATGGATACATTTATTTGTTATGCATTTGCTTTTAGCTTGAGGTATTCTAGATTCTAATTTTCAACAAATAAGATACTACAACTCCAGTCTGGTCTCTAACGTGAATAACATTAGAGGGACAAGCAGTAAAAATAACAAAAGATAAATTATCTTGCCAAGCCTCTATTTCTAGTAACTCAGCAATGAAAGTCATTTATGCTCTCATTTGGGCATTAAGTGGCTAGAAAATATGAATCAGTCATTTTGGATGCAAAATTCTGCCAGTTTCATTCCATTTTGTATCCTAGGTATTGGTTTCTCATAGAGATTTCCTTTTCAAGACAGGGAAGAAAAGGTATACAGGATGGTAATGAAAATGAGTATTTCAAGTGTTCTATAAACCTAAAGGGAAAAGCAGAAAAGTAGAGGTTAACCAGATTTATTTTTAATGACTAACGATAATGGCACTGATGAGAACAAGTTTATGCTAGTAGCTTATTTGTCATGATTTGTTTATGAAGAGTCATGGCTTAAAGAAAACTAGGGGAATCGGAAGCATTATTAAGGCTCACTTTATCTTGCACTATTAAGGCTCACTTTATCTTGCACTGATGTTTGCCCTGTGGATTTCTCTAAGAAGAGTTATAAGATAAGCCCTTCAGCTAAAAATAGAGCATGGTTACTAAGCTAGAAGAGGCTTTGCCATATTGTAATTCAATGGGCAGAAGCTGTTGTCCCCTAGGGTGTGGTCTGGAAAATCCAAGTAGGTTATGAAATACCTTGGTTAGCTCACTGCCATTTAGAGGGGAATCTCTCATAAACACCAGTTTCCCACAAGGTGTCAGAGAATGTGCTGAGGTGCTTATTAGCCCTTGTGCTGATGGAATAGGGAAAATAGGTCTCTCCATTTCAGGCAATTTAATGGGGAAAATGTATTTTCAAAAGAAAAATGCTTTACCAGAGAAAGTAGCATGAGGATAGTGAAATTCCATTATGCTGTTTAGTGAACTGATAACTTAATGACTATCTCCTTCGTGATTAAAAAAAGCCCCACAAACAGTTCTGACCTTTGTATCCATAGGAGATTGTTTAGTAAAACAAAATTAGCATTCACATTTAAATTGGGGGTTGCCTCCAAGTGTTTGTTTGGTTATTAGTTATTGTTTATACAAGCATGGATGGCTAGCAGAAGAGGCCCTCTGTGCTGTTCCAGCCAAGTGGGTCACTTTTGTAGTCTCACATGGGAAGTAGCTAGAATCCATTTCTCTGCACAGTGGAGTTTCCTTTGTATTTGGATCTAAGTCTGCATGATCTTCCACCAAAAGGAGTGAAGTATGAAGGGCATCTTGTTGCCATGGCCACATCCCTGCAGAATGCAGAGTCTGCTGGCTGGATCCTACAGCTGCAAACAGATGGGGTTCCTGGTAGGTGAGGATTTAATAGTGGCAGACAATGTGTATTGGAAGACATGGAAGGCTCCTTAAATTTTGTGAAATTGAGAATAGAGAGAGCTAGGCCTGCAGAAGTCCAACTGGTGATTCTAATTTATGAACCACTCACTTGCTGACAAAAAGCCTAATAAACACTCTCTGCTATTTGCATAATGGACCCTGATGCAAGAAGGGGATTGTCCCAGTGCAGTGTGGCATGAGCCACAGAGGAGCAACATCTGGGTGAGAAAGGAAGAGAGACGATCTAGACATTTATGTAGCCTGGCATGAATAAGGGCCTGATGGGAGTTGGTATGGGAACCCTCCCCTTGTATATATATTTTGCATAATATCATACTTCAGTATAATGAACTCCATCATTTTCATTTCATATTAATTTCAGGGATTCACTCATTCTTTCAATCGTGTATGCTGATCACTCACTTTTTGCCAAACATTGAAAAAGAACTGGTGAGTAAATCACCACAAGTTCCTGCTTTTATGGATTCAAAATTTAGTTTGTAGAGACAGTCAACAATTAAGCACATACATAGATAAAACTTTGATGAAAATATAATCAGATAATACGATACAGCATGACTAGCATGGGGGATGGGGAACAATAATAGGATGTAAGTAGAAAAGAGAAGGGGTCTAAGGATTAGCTTGAGGGGAGGCCAACATTTAGAGGATGGGAAGAGAAGGAGGAACCAGGCAAGGTCCTTGAGAAAGAGCAATGCATGAGGTAGGGGAGGACCAAGGACGTGCTCCCTAAGAATGTTTAAGTCATTGGAGCATTTCAAGCCCAGGCGTGACATGATCTGGTTGATGGTTTTGGAAGTTTCACCCTGGCTGCCAGGGGAGGTGGACTATACAAGGGCAGAGCAGGGAGACCATTTAGTGGGCTGCTGCAGTAATATAGGTAGGTATTGTTTGGACTGTGGTTGTAGCAGTAGAGGAGGTAAAAGTAGCTGGATTGGGGGTACATTTCAAAGATTGTGTACACAGGATAATGATGCACATAGAATTTACTGATGGATTGAACACTGAGTATAAAGGAAAAAAAAAGGACTCTCCTATTCAGGTGATTCTCATTTAGGTCATTGCTACTCAAAGTGCTGGTCTGCAGACTTTGCTACTGGCATGTAACAAGATAAGGAGCTTGTGGCAAAATGTAAATCAGCTGCATCAATAAGCTCACTGTTTAATTCAGATGCCTTTTTTTCATAGCAGGCTTTTCTTAATTAAGTAGGCAGTGCATCGGTTTCATTCTAGCACAAACTCCTTATTTTGCCATAGACCAAAAGGAGTTTGCCGACCAGACTTATCTGCGGACCTCATTTTGAGGAGAATTGATGTAAAAGAGGTAATCAGTGAAAGCCATTATCAAGTTTTCAGGGTTTACCCATGTATGGCACATTTTTGAAGACTTACTTATTGTGGTTGCAGAATGCTGTGTTGCCAGAGTTACGTGGAATTGCACACTGAGCTACAAAATATTTTTTGGAGCAATACTTTCTTACAGTTATGATTTATAGATTTTCCTAAGTTTTTCCCTATTTATTAGTTTTTGATTAGTAGGCAAATATATGAGAGGAAGCTTAGGAAACTTTTTTTTAAATAACAAATATGACTCATGTCTATGTAGTAGGGTCATGAGGCAACTCAAGCTAATCCTTACTGGTTCTTCAAAACTTAGCTTATGCACCACCTTTCTAGAAAGGCTTCCGATTCTTCTAACCATTCTGATTTTTGCCTCTCTCCGGTAGTTTTGTAACTTCTATGTGTTTTGCTTTTAATCATAGCCCTATTATAAATCAAGAATGGTTGATTTGCTTTTCCC
This sequence comes from Chaetophractus vellerosus, assembly GCA_004027955.1. NCBI lineage: Eukaryota > Metazoa > Chordata > Mammalia > Cingulata > Chlamyphoridae > Chaetophractus > Chaetophractus vellerosus. Next base: position 3,824 of record PVKH010045246.1, on the reverse strand, counting down.
TGCTTCCACCCAAACTGTAAGCAGGTAGAGTGAAGGCTGTGTTTTATAGCGCCAATACCCAGTAGAATGTCTAGAACATTGTAGATATTCAATTAAATCTTTCCAAGCTAAAGTGGTGTGACTGTAATTTCAAAGAACAAAAGTATAACTGTGTACACTGTTGGGCATAATGGCCATCTTTCAAGTTTGGGTTAACTACAAGAGCAGAGACTTCTATAGGTTAACCACAATCTGAGATAAATGTCATCAATAGCAGCCTCAAATATGAAAGAGAGTTTTTAATGTTTAAATGACTATTACACACTGGACTTTTCAATCATATCCTTTAAAAGAGAGCAGTTGGCATGTGTGGTATCATTTTAGAAATAAAAGACACTACTGTGTATATATTATAATAACCCCATTGTAGAAGGCATGGCTCATTATACAACAAACCATGTTACTGTATGATTTGAGGTGGCAGGATGTAGCAGTTTCTCTCTGTTGTATTTTTAGCATCAGCTGAAGTTCAAATGTAGTATTTGGAAAATTCCTCTGAGAATCTGAGGAGCTGCTTACAGTTTGCAAGCTGACCAGTTACTATCCAGAGGTTCTAGGTTTCTTATTCTATCAGAATACTTGGGTGTAAAGTATTTTCCAGTTTTTTTCATCCAACAGATTTCTTGAGCATCAACCATGTCAGAAGGTACCAGGGGTCATTAAAGAGTGAGGTGTTGTGGGGGGTGGAAAGATGAATCAGGCATGCATCTTGTCTTTAGAGAGGAGTAACATGAAATATTATGTCTCTCTGTTGCACATACTTCCATGTGTTACAAAGATAATGTAAGCTGAGCTCTTTTCCCTGAAGGGTGAGTCATGCCTCCTTGGTGGCCTGTAGATTTTGTAGCCAGACCCTGTCTACTGTTTCCAGTGACAGCTCCTAGAGTTGGCTGCTTTCATCAGTTCTCACTCATCAGGGCAGATCCCAACCATAGCGGTAATTTCCCAAAGCCAGTGTTCACAGCCTCCTCCTGGTCACTCTGGTGAGCTTTTAGTCTCATGGATTTGTAATGAACTTGAATTGTAATCCTCCCTCCTTTCATTTCCTTATTTTGCCTTGAAGCAATCAGTTTTCATAAACTCTTACATGGCTTCTGATGAGGTCCCTGAGGGTGTCTTTCCTATTGTTTTTTTCCTAAAAGCAGGTATAAAAAAGAACTTAGTGACAGCCCTAAGCTCTTTTAGATAATGATAATGATCATGATATCACTAATACTTATTGCGGACTAAAAAATAGCTCAGGCCTTGGCCTAAGTGGTTTTCAGATAATTTCTGATTCCTTATAACAATTCTGGAACCAATATTATCTCCATTTTACAGACAAATAACCTAGGCAAAGAGAAGTTAAGTAACTTGCCCATCACGTTCTCCTCACTTCCCGCTATCAACTATAAGCCCCCTGTAAAACCAGCCCCATATAAAACACTGGTTCTCCTTTTATCTTCCAATGAATGACTGTCAACCTAAACTCTAGTGATAACCTGAGTCATGTTGACTAATAGTAGTGATGGCCAATGTACATATTATAGACTAAATATAATCTCTGGCTATTAATCTCTCCTAAGAGCAAGCAGTTTATCTATATGGCCCTAGATTGGGTCAGAGGCAGAGGCAGGTTCAAGAGAGGAATGATATTGTTGGGACAAGAGTAATCTCAGCTTCTAATTCCTGGCCCTTGTTGGTACAAGTGTTCCCAGAGTTTGACTGATGAGTCCTATGTGTTTATTTTGACCTGAACTGGTGGAACATATAGTGTTGCCTGCCACTGGTTTGCCCTGAAACGGTTATTCTTCATCTACCAGGGGAGTCCAGGCACATCCTAGAGATGTGGTGGTGGCTCTATTCAGAGAGAAGCACTTACCCAGAATTTGTGCTTTGTGTTTCATGATGCATTTATCTCATTTAATCCTCATTTAAAAAAAAAAAACACATCATGGGGTTGATTCTGCTGTTTTATAAGTCCAGTAATATGCATCCACATAAAATGACTTGACTCCCACAAATGGACTCTAAGGTTTTATTTTACTTTGTCTTGGATTAGATAATTTTTCTAAGAGGAGAGACACTATCACTTATTAAATACCTCCTGTTTGCCTGGCACTGTGCTAGCTCTTTCCATATAGGTACCTATTTTTACCAATCTTATTATTGAATATAAATATTCATTGAGAGTGTTTTCTCACAGTGTGCATGTCTTGCTTGAGAACACCTGGGGAAAGGAGTAAGGGAAATCTCTGGATAAAACAAATAAACAAAAACTAGCGGGGTTACTTAATGAATTCAGAGCAAATGCTTAACATGCAGAATAGATCTTTAAGACAGGCTGTAGCCCTGGCACATACATTAAATTTATCACCGTAGGAGGCAGTGATCAGGCAATGTACCAAGGGTAAACCTTGCAAAGAAATATTACAATGAAATTTGGTAGGTAAGCACCAAAATCGTTTTTTATAATTAGTGTGATTTGCCCTTTTGTCTTCTCTATGAGGTTTGCTGCTGTCTTGTGAATTAGAGTATATACTTCAGATGCGTATCAAGTAGGGATTGGGGAAAATAAATCCTTAAAATAGGAAACAGTCATGATGACTATAATCCCCATCTCTATAAAACCAATTTTAAAGCAGTAATTTGTAAAGGTGAGAAAAAATAAATAGTGATGCAAAGTAGATAATAAGAACCAGAAATATATGAAGATGGAATATGTACATAGCTGATTTGATCTGGAGCATCAAGTGATATTTGTTTATTTTATACAAAGAAGAACCCTTCTGGGAAAGAAAATAGAACAAAAGTCATTTTGTTTGTTTGCAGAAGGGTAAGAACCTTTCCTAATCTGTCCAGACTGACACACTTCCCCTTCTTTCCCTTCCAGTGACCCTAAAGCCTAGAAAAGCAAACATGAGAAAGATGTATATACATGTATACATATGTCTATGTGTGTTGTGTGTGTATGTTTATATGTAATACAATACATATATAATCTCACATATAGAATGAGGAGCTAGGCTGTGGTGTGTTCATGATCAGCCCCCAATCTCCGTGACTTAGAACCACAAAAGTTTATTTCTCGCTCATGTTAAGTGTCTGTTACAGGTCAGCTGCAGCTCTCCTCCACCTCACTGTGCTCTGGACCCAGACTTGTGACAGTGTAGCCTATAGCTGAAATAGTGTTCATCTCATAACAGAGAGAAAAAAGAACACGGCATACCTCATAATAGTTCTATGAACTTCTACCCACGTGTGTCAATTTTCCCACGTCTTTGTCAAAGCAAGTCACATACTCAAGCCTGAAGTCATCACGGCATGAGTATATATAAAATCCTCCTGCAGAAATATTTTTAAACAATAATTCAAGCTACTATATTATAGTAACACTTTATAGTGACACCCTATACTAATACTGTATTTGTTGGGAAGAGTATTTGTGTATTGCATGCATTTTTTCAGAATGTAATGTACCAAGAACTGGTCCATATACCCCTAGGTGAATGTGGTGATAGGTGAGAACAAAACCTTTCTTTGTGGCTTTAACTTCACTTATTCTCTTTCAAAGATAGCCTAGCTAGGTAGATATTACTTAGTCATTCTATTAATGACACATTAATTACTTTGGATCACTATTATAAAATTCACGTGATATTTTTTCAATAACAAATATCTGTTGAGAACCTACTCTGTACCAGGCACCCTACCATGTACTTGCAGACACCTTATACTCATTCAGAACCTCTGTTTCCAAGTCAAATAAGCCCTGAAGGTAAACCATTTCTTTCATTAAAAAAAAA
>PVKH010045245.1:0-10521 GCA_004027955.1 Chaetophractus vellerosus | reverse complement strand
GACCTGCCCTGCCCGTGGCGGCTCTTGCCATGTCCGTGGCAGCTTGTTGCCCTGCCCACGGCAGCTCCGGCCCGCCCATGGCGGCTTGCCATTCTCAAGGCGGTCTGCCCGCTAGGAGAGGTCCCCAGGAATCGAACCCAGGGCCTCCCATGTGGTATGCCAGCGTCCTATCCACTGGGCTATCGAGCCGGCCCCCCATTTATTAGTTTAAATGAACTCCAATTCCTTGATTGCAAATGCTATTATAAAAAAAAAAATACTGGAACTAGTTTCATGTATGTCAAATTTACATCTAGTATTTTAAAACAAAGTATCCTATAATAGTAATAAAGGCAGAAGATTAAAACAAAAATAATTAGAATTGAAATGAAAATAAAAATTAATATACTAGTCATTTTCCCTATTGCTGGCAATAATATAGGTAATATAGGTATAACTTTACCACTGGAAAAATACATAGGTTTAACAAGTAAGAAAAATTCTTACTGTAACTTTGGACAAGTTACTGTGAGACTTTGGACAATATTTCTTCTTCTGTATAATATGGGGGTTTATAATGAGCTAATGACTATGGCACTTATCACAGTTGCTGGCACTTAGTAAATGCTCAATAAAAATTATTATTTTTGCCATTTCTTGAGTAATGAACACTCTTTATTACTTGTTTAATGTAATATATTTATAGGAAGGAAGGTTTAATAAATGTCAGGTAGTGAACTCTAAAATTGTCTTAGAAAGAACACATGTTTATGAATTGTGCAAAATGAAAACAGGCAACGCATACTATTGCAGCCAAAGTAAATCCTAAGTATTAATAAATTTTCACTGTTCATTTTAGTGTTTATATTTATATTTGTGTTTCAATTTTTATATTCCTATATAGAGATCACTTGTTCACTTGAAGTATTTTACTTTCAAAGTGTTTCTTGTTCATCCCATGAAAAAGAATATAGAAAACAGATTAACAAAACAAATAATTACGTAGGTAGAAACAATAGATAGATGGTCAGCACAACAAGAAAATAATCCTTGGATGCTGTCAGTTATAGTAAGTTAAATAAACAAATAAAATATGTGAAATAAAAAAGGAATGTCCAATGATACCAACAAAGTTAGTAATTGAAAGGATTTGATAAGTTTATTTTTTTTTTGTTTTGTTTTAAAGATTTATTTATTTCATTACATATCTCCCCTTCCCCCCGCTGCGGGGACGCGCCGAGAGTGGTCACTGCGCAGGCGCGGCTTTCCCTGCTTGTGGGCGGTCTCTGCGTCCGTTCACGGCTGGCGCTTGCTTCAGTTCGCGGGTGGCTGGCTGCGCTCCATCTGCGGGTGACCTGCCCTGCCCGTGGCAGCTCTTGCCCTGTCCGTGGCAGCTTCTTGCCCTGCCCACGGCGGCTCCGGCCCGCCCATGGCGGCTTGCCATTCTCAAGGTGGTCTGCCCGCTAGGAGAGGTCCCCGGGAATCGAACCCAGGGCCTCCCATGTGGTATGCCGGCGCCCTATCCACTGGGCTATCGAGCCGGCCCTTTTGATAAGTTTAAAAAGAGGGTTTATCTAAAGTATCATAATATGAATAACCTATACTTTGAAATATTAGATTTAACCTTACACAATTGTTGGTATTCTAGAGTTTTGTCTTGTGACCTCTTAAAAAGGCAGTTTCATATCATTCAACCTGACACTTGACTGAGAAGCAGCACAGCCTGGTGGTCAAGAGCAGGCCCTGGAGGCAGATTGCTAGGGTTCCCTCCCAGACTCTTATAACTGAAATGGGGAAGCATAATAACTGTAATACCTACTGTGTTAGTCAGCCAAAGGGATGCTGATGCAAAGTACCAGAAATCAGTTGGCTTTATAAAGGGTACTTATTTGGGGTAAAAGCTTACAGTTACAAGGCCCTAAGGAGTCCAACTCAAAGTTGTTTTCTCACCAAAGCCAGTTGCCACATGTTGGAGCAAGATGGTTACTATATCTGCCTGTTCTCTCTGTTTCCCTCTGGGCTTCCAGGCTTCTCTGTCCTGGCATAGGGCTCGTTTCTTTCCAGGCCTTCTATATCAGTCTCAGCTGTTCTGCTCTCTTCCCAAAGTCAGCTACAAACTGTCAGGCAAATGGCTCATCTCTCCCCAGGGCCCCAGGGTCAAAAATGTCAGAGCTCTTTCTCTTCGCATCTCTCTCAGTCAGTCTTTCTCTGTGTTTCTGTTTATATTAGACCCAGCAAGGGGGCGGAGACCCGACCTGAGTTAAGCCTTGCTGACATAGCCCAATCAAAAGGCCTGCATTGATTTTTATCAGGTAATCTTAATCAAAGGCCCCGATATGGCATCATTCCCTGAGGTGATCAGCCTGCTACCTGGTGGCAGGTTTATTACATTGGACCACTTTTATCCTGGAAAGGGCAGCGATTTGTTCTAACTGGAATAGATGCATAATCCAGATATGGGTTTACCTTCCCTGCACACAATGCTTCGTCCAAAACGACCATCTGTGGACTTACCTAAAGTCTTTTCCACTCCATGGCATTCCACACAGCATTGCCTCTGATCAAGGAACCCACTTCACAGCAAATGATGTGCAGGAATGGGCACATACCCATGGAATTCACTGGTCTTACCATGTTCCCCATCATCCTGAAGCAGCTGGATTGATAGAATGGTGGAATGGCCTTTTAAAGACTCAATTACGGTGCCAACTAGGTGGCAGTACCTTGCAGGAATGGGGCAATCCTCCAGGAGGCTGTGTCTGCTCTAAATCAGCATCCATTCTATGGTGCCATTTCTCCCATAGCCAGGATTCATGGGTCCAGGAATCAAAGGGTGGAAATGGGAATGGCACTACTCACTATTACTCTTAATGATTCACTAGGAAAATTTTTGCTTCTTGTCCCTGCAACCTTAAGTTCTGCTGGTCTACAGGTCTTAGTTCCAAAAGGAGGAGTGCTGCCACCAGGAAACATAACAATGATTCCGCTGAACTGGAAATAAAAACTGCCACCTGGCCACTTTGGGCTCCTCATGCCTCTGAATGAATAGGCAAAGAAGGGGATTACTGTCCTGGCTGGGTTGAATGATCCTGACTATCAAGGGGAAATAGGACTGCACCTATACAATGGAGGTAAAGAAGAGTTTGCCAGGAGATCCTCTAGGGTATCTCTTAGTACTGCCATGCCCTGTGTTTCAAGTCAATGGAAAATTGCAACAACCCAATCCAAGCAGGACTAACAATAGCCCAGAATCTTCAGGAATGAAAGTTTGGGTCACCCCACCAGGCAAAGAACCATGGCCAGCTGAGGTGCTTGCTAAGGGTAAAAGGAACATGGAATGGGTTGTGGAAGAAGGTAGTGATAAATACGAACTTCGACCACGTGACCAGTTACAGATACAAAGACCGTAATCGTCATGAATATTTCTTCCTTGTTTTGTTAAGAGCGTGATTGTGTATGTACATAAAACAAATATCATTATTTTCTTTCCTAACTTTTTCCCTTATCATATGACTTAAGTTGTATTAGGTTCATGTCGTAATATTTAAGGATGTCAAATTTGAGAGTGAGTATTACCCAAGGACTTGCACCCTATTCTGGAGGGAATTGGTGCATTTCCAGTTGTACACAGGACAGTTGAATATTATGAGGCGGAAATATATATGTGTGTGTGTTATTGTTAATTCTGATGGTTAGGCTAATGTGTCAACTTGGCCAGGTAATGGTGCCCAGTTGTTTGGCCAAGCAAGCACTGGCCTAAATTGTAATACAAGGACATTTTGTGGACTTTAATAATCAATGAGTTGATTGCATAGATGGCTGATTACATCTACAGTCAACCAAGGAGATTACCGTCAGCAATAAGTGACAACTTATCCAATCAGTTGGAGGCTTTAAAAGGGAGAGTGATTTCAGCATTCAGAGAAAGAATTCCCAGCTCTACTTTGTTTTGTTTTTTGTTTTGTTTTGTTTTGTTTTAAAGATTTATTTATTTTATTACATATCTCCCCTTCCCCCTGCTGCGGCAACGCGCCGAGAGTGGTCACTGCACAGGCGCGGCTTTCCCCGCTTGTGGGCGGTCTCTGCGTCCGTTCACGGCCGGCTTTCAGTTCGCGGGTGGCTGGCTGCGCTCCATCCGCGGGCGACCTGCCCTGCCCGTGGCGGCTCTTGCCATGTCCGTGGCAGCTTCTTGCCCTGCCCACGGCGGCTCCGGCCCACCCATGTCGGCTTGCCATTCTCAAGGCGGTCTGCCCGCTAGGAGAGGTCCCCGGGAATCGAACCCAGGGCCTCCCATGTGGTATGCCGGCACCCTATCCACTGGGCTATCGAGCCGGCCCCCCAGGTCTACTTTGGACAGCCAGTGTCTCCTGGGAACTCATCAAGGATCTTCATCCAAGCCCCTGATTTGCAGCCTGCCCTTGGAATTTGAACTTGTGCATCCCTACGGTCACATGAGAGAATTGTATAAAATCTCATATGATTTACAAATATATCCTGTTGGTTCTGTTTCCCTAGAGAACCCTGACTAATACACCTACATATAGGGTTATCATAAGTATTAAATGCTTTTACACAAACCAACACATGCCTATTTGGTACTTGGCACAGATGAATGCTCAGTGATCTGAAGGGCATTTTTTACATTTGTAATTTTCTTTTTCAAAATTATCAGCAAGATAACTGATCTAGCCAGGATTTTGATAAGTTTACTTGTTTTTTTTTTTTTTTAATGGAGTCCTTAGATAGATGTCTATGTGTTCCAATATTTGGCTGTCATTTAAAGTATCTTTGAATACCAGGAGGGAGCAAATGTGGCTCAAGCATTTGAGTGCCTGCCTCCCACATGGGAGGTCCCAGGTTCAGTTCCCAGTGCCTCCTGAAATAACAAAGATAAACAACAAGCAAAACAAATGAGGAAGCCAACTCAGGGAAGCCCATGTGGCTCAGTGGTTGAGCGCCGGCTTCCCACATACAAGGTCATGAGTTCAATCCCAGGCCCCCAGTACCTAAAAAAAAAATTTCCAAGAGGGAGATGACAAGTGGCAGTTACCCACTTCTCAGTGTTCTCTGCTGATTGGTAAGTTTAGGTAGTGCCCTAGGGTCATTTATTAGCTCTGTTGCTTAGTCTCTTTGAGCCTCAGTTTTCTCATCTGTAAATTAGGAGGAATAACAATTTCTACTTCATAGAGTTAGTGTGAGGTTTAAATGAGTGAATCCATTAAGAAGACTCAACAAATTAAGCTTCTGTTACCATTAGCGTCTCTATTACTATAACCAAGTAGATCACATTGTAGCCAGTCACGCACCATGTGGAACTTGTTTCCTCTTCCTATGATTAAAGGCATATTTGCCAATACTAGTTTACCTTTATATAACCATCACACCTGGGACTGCAGTGCTACAAGTGAATTTTCAGAATTTCATCTTCTTCTAATCATGACAAATTAACACCAACAACTTGATATTGGTTTCAGCCCTTTTTTTTTGGTTTCAGTTCTAAAACTCAGTCATAATTAGGGTCTAATGTTACCATTCTTTGTTTATTTGAACCTATTTGAAACTGAGCAAACTTCCCAGTTCACTGGTAAAATCCATCCAAATTTCACAGCTTTTTAGCAAAGGATTGAGTCCAATAACATAGCAAGTTTTTTTTTTTTTTTAACCTCTCCCTGGATCTTATACAAAAGCCATTTCTAAGAAACACCAACCTACCCCAAATAACAGGGACACATAAGTGTGGTCTACATGCTTCTGAGGCTGGGCCCTGGGCCAAAGGAAAGTCAATATACAAGTGCCAGGCAGGCAGCCCTGGGGAGGATCCCTTGCTTTTGTATCAATAACACCATTCCAGCCGATTGCTGGGCTGGAGTCAGTACTGCACATAGAGGCAGCCTGGCCCCTGTGAGACGTCCATTCATTTCTGTAAGACACATTGAATGCGGTGTCGTGGATCCCATCTGCTAGCGCCCACTCCCTGGAAAGTTAACGCTGAAAAATGTGGTTTGCAGTAAGCAAATGTTAGAGCTTTTCAATTTGCCTCCAAACTGCCAGGGGTGGTATTTGATTAAATAAACTCAACGGCTTAAGTACTTAAATTGGATTTGAGATGTGCAATATAAATGTCACTTGCAAAGCATTTTCCCAGACTTTCATAGTTCAATTACTGCATCCATTCTCCAGCCTTTGGTTATGCCCTGAAGAGACTGTATTTTGACTGGGCAAAGGGAGAAATGTGCTTCCTGTCGAGCAAACAAAACCTTTCCTTAGGCATAGCTTAATTGTTTCTGAAAATTGTCACTGCCACAGGCAACAATCATGTCGGGGAGCGCGATGAGTTTGAATCACGAGGCCCCAGGGCCTCGCAGTCAGCTGGGGCGGCAGGCCAGCTTCCAGGAGCGGAGCACCTCCCGGCCACACTACAGCCAGAGCTCTCGCAGCAACACCCTGCCCTCAGACGTGGGCAGGAAGTCTGTGACCCTGAGGAAAATGAAGCAAGAAATAAAGGAGCTCATGTCCCCGACTCCTGTGGAGCTGCACAAGGTCAGTAAGCTTCCTTTTCTCTCCGTAGGGCCACATTTCTTCTTCAGTCTGCACCTTGGGAGTGTCCGATGCAAGTGCAATAAAATCTTCCTTTGGGCTTGGCCAAGGAAAGAAGCCGGAGCTTAAAAGCAGGTCGTCAGAGACTTGGTTGCTCCCAAAACATGATCCCTGGGAGGTTATCCTGGTCAGCTGTGAAGATTGGCTTTTGAGCAATGTATTTATCAAAAATGGATTTAAGTATACCCAAAAGGCCCAAGTCTTACAAAAGCTTGAAGTTCCAGTGTCACAGGAAGCCTGATGAATTGGTTCATTATTCTGTTAAACCTCATTGGAAGAGGAAAGGATTTTCTGAGTGTCATAAAACATGATGGCTTCACTGAAAAGGGAGTCCTCTCTCTATGTGGAAAGTCTTAGTTCTTAGTGACAGGCTTTTAAGTATAAGGTTATATTACCCAAGAGACATGAAGTTCTCACTGAGACATAATTTAGAGCCTTGGGCCAGGACAGAGTAGGCCCCGGTTATGATTCCTTCTCTGTCTGCAGCGCTGTAGATAGTTACCTCCCTTTAATTCATGGAAGAAAACCCATGATCACACACACAGCTGAATTCTGGAAGAGCTGGCAGAGTTTAGACAAGGCTTATCTAAGTGACAGTGTTTGTGGACTACGGGGCTGAGGAGAGCAGGGGTAGGGATGTGTCTTTGATTTTCTTTTTTAGAGTTAATTCTTTATTTTGGGATAATACCTTAGGATGTATAAATAGTAAAAATCCTACCCTACTTGAGGAGCAAGTAATTAATAATCTGCTAATTATTTGTCTTGCCCATAAGAGCTTATAAATATCAGATTTACAGGTCACCTACTCCCTTCTGTCTCTAAAGACATCAATTTCTCTAATTCCTCTATATAACCTAGCTATTTTGCAGCCAACAAAGAATATGGTAGAAGAAAGCATAGTATGAGAAGTTACCACCCATTTATTCATTCATTCATTTAATGTATGTATTGTGCATCCATTCACTCAAGGAATGTCTTGCACATCCCCAGGGTGCTCATAGTCTAGTGGGGAGACAATCTTGGAAACAGTGGGAAAATAGTGGAGGCCCAGAGGATGGTCCCTAACCCACTATGGAGGGGACGGGAAAGACTTCATCACATTCAGTGGAAGATGGGAGGGCATTCCAAGCATAGAAAGAAGCATGTGTCAAGGGGCATCAAAGACCGTAGTATGTCAGGGGAATGCAAATATTCCAGTTGACCAGATCCTAGAATTTGGAGCCCTGTGCACAAAGAGGAACTGTAGACTTACAGAAAAGTAATGAGGTCTCAGACATTTGAGGGTGGGGACCCAGGTTTAGGCCATGGCACAAGTTAGCTTGTTTGTCCCGATCACCCTGAATTGATGTGTCTATTGGTTACATGTCCTAAAATGCTGCTTGTGAACACCCTTACGGACTCTCTTGGTATTTCAATTGTAAAAAGCTGCATATTCGGTGCTAATTCTGCTGTGTCAGAAGGAGGACCAGCTCCTCCCCATTCATTTGTTGTCTCTGAACACTACCTGCCTCTCCTCTCTAAAGCTCAGACAGAGCATTCTAGACAACCCACCCTCCAATGGCCCCAAAGGGCAGGGATACCATGCACTTGTGCTATGTGCTAAATATTTTATTTTTTTAGCCCTCAAACATCCCCTCTTCGCAGCTATTTATTATCCCCATATACAGAAAAGGGAAATAGCAAGTATAAAAGAGTCATTTTTCCTTCTGTAGTGAAACAGTCTCCTCAAGAAAGATTATGGCTAGCCAAGCAATACAAAAGGCCTGTCTCCTCATCCTCCTGCGCTGAAAGCATTTAGCAAAGATAATGACAGTGAATTGCATGTGTTCATTGTTACAGCTGAGGTTTTTAAAAGGTGGCTACAATGAAAAATGGATCTTGTAAAAAAAAAAAAAAACAATTTTTTTTAAGTATCATCACTCACCAGGAAAATAAATGACAGTGGATGGATTGGTAGAAATATTTGTACGGTAATGTGTGAACTGGGAAGCCACAAGACCATAGACAGGGATGGGGCAACTTGACTTAATAAACAGCATGCTTCTTTCTCTTTCACTTCAGTCATATCCCCTCAATGGTGGCATTTCCATATAGTGTCGCTTTTATTCAAAATTACCCCAAACAAAATTAGACTCTCCCAAGTAGTATTGTGTGTATCAGAAGACACCTAACATGATGTAGTTAAGTGAAGCTGTCAAAGAGGAGCCTGCGGCCTGAAAATTCTCAGAGTAATTAATCCTCATATCTGGAGCCTCATATCTTTGCTTTTTAAAGTGAATTTACTTACTCTGATAGGCCATCCAAAATACTTGGTCATATACATAACTGCCAAGGTAGAATTGCTTGAGAAGAGAAATGGTCATTAGGAAAACCAATTATCTCAGAGTAAAGACCAGAAATAAGGTTTGTGTCTTGCATGGGAATGTCCTGTGACACCATGAAAAAACACAGTGACTTTTTAATGGAATTAAGTCAGCTTCCCATTGGGCTTCTACTAGCCTATACTAAACCTTTGTGAAAATTGGGAAAAGCCACTCTTTGGGGGGTGGATGGGAGGGGTGCCAGGGAATTGGAAAATGGCCCTTCCTCAGTTGAAATCAACCCAAGCCAGAGTGCGCAGCTTAGCGAGCAGAGCAAGGGCTGGATTCATGAGGCCCCTTGGGGGACTTTCCTAATGGAAGTGGTGAAGGAATTCCCGAGGGGCTGCGTGGAGAGGCTGGGCAGTCAATCAGCACATTGCTCTGGACAAGCCTGGTGTTATTTCTCATTGCCTTCTTTCTCGTGCCTGTTTGCCATCTGGTTAAAGCTGCATCCATGAGAACAGGTTAGGCACACTCTTCAGAATCAGACCAGCTCGCACACACTCTTACTATTTTTACTAGAAAGGTGGATCAAGAAGTTATGAATGAATGGGCAAGGATCCATCCCCATTGCTGGAGAAAACAAACATACAAATGAAAACTCCATCTCCTGATGGTGGGTGTGGCAGGCCTTTGTCCCCAGTTCCTGGGGAGGGAACCTCTTAATCTTTGGAATTTCCCTGATCAGAATTTCCATGGTGGGCCCAAGACCACACCTGATAGATCATATGCTAATGAGACAACTGGGAAGGGCCAGCCACACCTTGTGGCTTAGGGTAGTCTGACCACACCAGAAAGACCAACCAGGTGATGAGAGCGATGGGCCATGTCATATCAGGTCACCTGCCAACCTCCGGGAGGGGAGGGCTGGGCTGCAGATTGAGCTCAATCATGTGGGCATTGATTCTATCAGTCATTCCTGTGTAAGAGACCTCATATAAGCTCAGGATACACGGTTGTAAAAATCCATCACTGTACTGGGAAGGTGATGCAAGGAGAGGACATGGAAGCTTGCAGTTGAGACCCTCCCAGGCCTCACCCGAGGAGGCTTCTTATTTGTGTCCTTTTACTATTAAAGCTGTAATCATTAGTGCTTTCAGTGAGTTCTGTGAGTCGTTCTAGTGAATTATTGAACCCTAGGGGGTGGGTGGGAGCCCCCACATTTGCGGCTAGTTGGTCAGAAGTGTGGGTGACCTGCAGGGCAGTCTTGTAAAGTTAACCTGTGGAGTCTGGCCTAACTCCAGGCAGTCAGAATTGACTTGGATTGATTTACTACGTCCTCACAAACACACCCACACACACGCAAATATTCTATTTGTACAGTATACAATGACATTTTCTATTTTTTAAATCCCACAACTGATTTCAAGGCTTATTAATGGGTCTCAACTACTTGTTTGAGAACTACAGCCTTAGACGGTAGTTCAGGGTGAAATCCTCTGATGACCTTCACCATGATCACACGGGTGCTTATTAAAATGAAGGTTCAGGGGAGCAGGTGTAGCTCAGTGGTTTGAGTGCCTGCTTCCCATGTATGAGGTCCCTGGTTCAATCCCTGGTACCGCCTATAAATAAATAAACAAAT
>PVKH010045244.1:0-10519 GCA_004027955.1 Chaetophractus vellerosus | reverse complement strand
TAGACTGTGAAGACAATGAGATGCAAAATATTTGAAAATATATAAGACATAGTGGTCAATTCAGAAAGTCTACACTGAACTGAGAGAGTTCCTAAGAGAAAAACCAGTGTTAAGGAGGATAAAAGATACTGCAATCTAGAATTCTATTACTTGATTAATGAGTAAAGGATTAATCTGCCAAAGGAGAATAAAAATGTTTTGACACATGCAAGATCTCAGAAAGTTTATATCCCATGTCTCCTCTCTCACAAAGTTTCTTGAGGAGGTACTTCAAAAAAAAAAAGGGATGGAAGTAAAGAAAGAGGAAGATGTGAGATACGGGGAGCAATGCATGCAATCCAGGGTTATACTGTAAGTCAGTCCCGGAATGATAGCTATGAAAGAAGCTTAGCAACCCGTGCAGAAGGAATCAGGAGAACAGAAGCCTAGGAGAAGAAGGATTCCAAGAACAAAAAGCAGGGGCGGAGAGAGGGGAGAGGAGAGGCACTCAACCCAACACAGAGTTTGAAAACACATTAGGAATGATAAAAGCCCAAAAGGCATGGGGTAAAGAAAAGCACTTTGATACTCTAGGAAAAACAAAAAGCTCTCCAGAAAGTTATGTTCCAAATCTAGTTCAAAACAGAACAGGAGGTCAGTGTCCTTGAAGAAGAGTGAAATGGATTCAGAGCAATAGAGAGATTGGCGAGTAAAAGGAATAAGGTGAAAAGGCACATGTTAGTGAACAAGAAAAACGCAAAGCAATCAGGAATTTCAGGAGGGGGAAGGGGAAAGAGCAAGGATAAGAAAGCAGAGTCCAAATACGAAATCAGCTAAAATATCACATGATTTTGAGCAATTGGTGGAATGTATTTGGCTCTGCGATAAACAGTCAGCAATTCCTCTTAATAGCGTAAAGGCTTTGTGTTGGCTTCAACTTTGGAATCAACCTATAGTCAAAGCAAAAACAAAAACAAAAACAACTTATAGTCAAAACAAAGAACACGTAATTATAATTGTAGAACATAATATAGGTACTCACAACTATAACGAGGTAAAAGAACAAGTTCAACTCACAGAACTGAGAGGAGAGGGAAGGGCAAGGAGAGAGGGATGGAGTGTTAATGCCCTCATTTTGCAAAGTGGAAGTCCAGACTGATGGTCTTTACTTGCTTACTTGAGATGCAGAGACTTAAGTACACTCTGAAATGCCAGAGCTAAAGGACTGAAAATGGTGCCATAATTCTTCTAGAAGGAGGGAAAAGAGAATGAGAGTTTAAATAAGCTAAACCCCATTCATCATAGGAGGAAGTCAAATGACACCGGCACATTTTGAGAGGGGTATCCGTGTGTTATTTAACAGACATACAATGGGAACCAGACTAAAACAGGAAGAGTTCAAAGTCATTGTTTCTGAGAAGACAGGAAGTGGGGCACAGGGCTTTGTTTTTATTATAAGCCCTCTGAACTGTTTGATTTTTTTTTAACCGTGTATATATATTAGGTTTTTTTTTTATTTTAAAAGAATAAATATTATTTCCAATAGAACTATGAAAAATCTTAAAATCCAGAGTCCAAGTGTGGTATATACCTATTTTTAACTAAAGGGTAATCTAATTCATGCATTATAGTACAGACCTTAACAGAACTTTGGATCTTATTCTAGTCGTGTTAACATTTTTTTGTTAATGTGGACATTTTAAATCACTTAAAGCTTACAGGAAAGTTGCAAGGAGAGCAGAAAAAACATCTGTAGTGGGTTGAATTGTGTATCCCCCCAAAATGTGTTGAAGTCCTAACCCCCAGGACCTGTGAATGGGACTTTACTTGGAAATAGGGTCTTGGCATATGTCATCAAGTTAAGAGGATTAGGGTAGGCCCTAAAGCCAATGGCTGCTGACTTTAGAGGAGAAAGGGGAGGGAGAATTGGACCCAGATAACAAGGCAGACATGGCAGAGGACTGACAGCAAGCAGAATGAGAAGAGGCATGGAACAGAATCTCCAGGAAAAACAACTCTGCTGATAGCTTCATTTTTGACTTCTGACCTCCAGAACATGAAAACATACATCTCTGTTGTTTAAGCAGAAATTACCTAGTTTGTGATAATTTGTTAGAATAGCTCGAGCAAACTAGTACAACTTACGTAAAGCCTTTACCCATATTTCCCAGTGTTTAACATTTTGTTGCATTTGTTTGATCATTTCTCTCTGTCTCTCTGTCCCTGTCTGTGTGTATAAAAATTTATATCTATATATAAAATTTTTTTCTGAACCATTTGAATGTAGGTTGTATATATCATGCCCCTTTACCCTTAATGCTTTCATGTGTATTTCCTAAGAACAGAGATAGTCCCTTGTAAACCATAGTACAGTTATCAAAATTCAAGAAATTCGGCATTAATACATTTTATCTAACCCATAGACTGTTTTCTAATTCCATCAATTGTCCCAATGTTCATTGCTGTGTGATGTCCATCTGCTCTGTTAATTTTGACCACATAGTTAAAGTGTTATCCATTTTTGCTACTCTATGGTTAATATTTTTCCTATTATACTAATATGTGATTTGTAGAGAAATGCTTTGAGACTACATAACTATTCTGTTCTTCATAAAACTTCCTCACTCCACCCCAGTCACATTCTGAACCATTGATGATTCTTGCCTGAATTAACTTGTACTATAATGGTTGCAAAATGCTGATTTTCTAACTCCATTATATCTTCTACATTTAATGGGTTGAGCTTTCCTTTCTCACCCATTAATTTATTTACTTATATATTTATTATCAGTATGGACTCATAGATTCTTATTTTATTTAATGAGTTATAATCTACTCTTTCTTTATTTGGATGCTCAATTTTTAATATAACAGTTTTTTTGAGATGAAATTCACATACCATTCAATTCACCCCTTTAAAGTATACTAGTCATGGGTTTTTAGTATATTTACAGAGTTTTGCAGCCATCACCACAGGGAATTTTAGAATATTTTCATCACCCTAAAAAGAAACAGCATAATTAGCAGTCACTCCCCATTCACCCTTTCCCAGTCCTAGAATACCACTAATTTACTTCCTGTCTCTATAGATTGGCCTCTCTGGACATTTCATTTAATGGAATAATACAATATGTGGTCTTTTGTGCCTGGCTACAGTCCTTATAAGAAAAAGGAAATTGGACACCAAAATAGGAACCAGAGGAGAAGACAGAGAGACAGACTGTCAAGTGATGGAGACAAAGATTAAGCCATGCCAGAATGCTACAGACTTCAGAGAAAACATGGCTTGCCAATATCTTGATGTTGAACTTCTAGCCTCCAAAACTGTGAGACAGTAATTTCCCATTGTTCAAGCCAACCAGTTTGTGATATTTGTCTTAGCAGCCCTGACAAACTAAGACACCCCTTGTTTCCAGTATTTTGCAATTACAAATAATGCTGCAACCTAGTACATATGTATTCTTTACTGTCAAGGTTATATCTTAAGAGATATCTGGATCAAAGATAACATACAGAGTTTTGTTAGACATCACCAAATTCCCATCGATAGGGGTTTGTTTTAGTTTCCTACCTGCTAAAAAAAAATAACATACAGTGGGTTGGTTTAAAGAATAGGAAATTATTGTCTCATGGTTTTGAGACTAGGAGAAGTCCAAAATGGAGGTATCAGCAAGGCAATGCTTCTCCCCAAAATCTGTGTTATTCGGGGCAGGCTGCACGTGATCCTTGGTTCTTGGCTTTTCCATCACATGGCAATGCACATGGTGGCACTTTCTCCTTTCTCTTTCATGTTCCATTGATTCCCAGCTCCTGGCTCCTCCTCCTGGCTTCCTTTTCCATGTCCAATTACTTTTGCTTATAATGACTTCAGTCATATTGGCTTAAAGCCCACCCTCATTCAGTTCGGGCATACCTTAACTAATAAAATTTTCCAAGGTTCTATTTACAAATTGTCCTACTTACTGTAACTAATAACATTTTCCACAGGACCAGGGATTAGGACATGAACATGCCTTTTGTGGCAGACACGATTTAATCACCAACAGGGTTGTATCATTTCACATTCCCACCAGCAATATATGAACACGTCTGTTTTCCATTACTGTTTCTGAATGGTGAGAAATGTGTTTTAGTTTCCTCATTGCTAAAGCCAATACCATGCAATCAGTTGGATGATACAGTGGGAATTTGTTGGTTCATGTTTTTGAAGTTAAGACAAGTCCAAATCAAGACATCCTCAAGGCTGGGAAGTGGATGTGGCTCAAGTGGTTGGGCTCCCGTTTACCATATTCGAGGCCCTGGGTTCGATTTCTGCGGCCTCCTGGTGAAGGCAAGCTGGACTGTGTGGCGCAGATGATACAACGAAGGGAGACAAGCAGATACAGAAAAAAGTACAGCAAATGGACACAGTGAGCACAAGCCGCAAGGGGGGATAAATAAATAAAAAATAAAATAAAGTATATCTTTAAGACATCCTCAAGGCAATGCTTTCTTCCTGAAGACTGGCATTATGTGGCTGGCAGCTGACCATCTTGGGTCCTGGGCTTGTCACATGGCAATGCACGAGGCAGCCTCTCCTGGAGCCTCTCTTCTCTTTTGGGTTCTGTTGATTTTCAGCTGCCGGCTTTTTTCTTTCTCTGTGACCTTCCCTATAAGGCCTTCAGAAATAGGATTAAGACCCATCTTGGGCCACACTTATCTGACATAACCTCATCAAAAGGTCCTATTTACAGGGGTCCACACCCACAAGAATGGAACAAGTTTAAGAACATGTTTTTCTGGGATACATAGCTTCTAACCACCACAAATATTCTCTCAGTATAATTTAGTTATAATTTCTCTAATTATGAGCAAAGTTGCAGGTGTTCTTTTTTTCCCTTTTTTTCATCGAAATGTTTCTTATTTTATGTAGTCAAAGGTATTGATCTTTTCTATATTTAAAATCGACATTCAAAGCCTTCCCCTATACCTAGATTATAGTAGAATTCACTCGTTTTATTCTAGCACTTGCATAGTTTCATATTTTACAATAAAGTCTCTGATCCATTTGGATTCCTCAGATAAACTGCATGTGGTCACTGTGCCTAATACTGTTTGTTTCGTTATTTTGTTCATTATGTTTATTATGTTAAGGATTTTTTAATCTATTTTCATAAGGAATTTTTTTCTGTAATTTTCTTCCCTTGTGATATCTGTTTAGATTTGGTATCAGGGTAATATTGGCCTCATAGAGTGAGTTGGGAAGTGCTCCCTTCTCCCCTATTTTCCGAGTTTGTGGAAGATTGGCATACATTTGATAGAATTCAATAGTAAATCCATCTAGGACTGGGCTTTTTATTATGGGATAATTTTTAATCACCAACTCAATTTTATTGCTTTTTATAGGTCGATTCAATTTTTCAACTTCTCCTTAAGTCAATTTCGGTAATTTATGTCCTCCTAGAATTTGTTCATTTCAACTACCTCGTCAAATTTGTTGGCATAAACTTATTCATAATATTTGATTATGATTCATTTAATTCCTGTGGCATTTCTAGTGATGTCTCATTTTTGTTCCCGATATTGGTAATTTGTCTTCTCTCTTTTTTTATTAGTCAGCCTAGTTAAGTTTATCCATTTTTTAATGGAACAAACTTTTGGTTTCATTGATTTTCTCTGTTGTTTTTCTGTTGTTTATTTTATTGAAAATATATTATTCCTTTCTTTCTACTTAGTTTCAGCTTAATTTGTTCTTCCCTTTCTAGCATCTTGAACTGGAAATTTTGATCACTTTTTTTCTAATATAAGCATTTAAATAGATACATTTTCACCTAAGAACTGCTTTAGTTATACACCATAAATTTTATGTTGTGTTTTCATTTCCATTCTCTTCAAGATATTTTTTAATTTCTCCTGTAATTTCTTCTTTGACCTATAGATTATTTAAAAGTGTGTTACTGTTCAAATACTGGTGGATTTTTCAAATTTCTTTCTGTCATTGATTTCTGATTTTTCCCATTGTGGTTGGAGAATATATTTTGTATGACTTCTTCAATCCTTTCAAATTTATTGACACTTGTTGTATTGCTAGCATAAGTTTTATTGCAGAGAATATTCTATGTGTACTTGAAAATAGTGTATTTCTCCTGTTGTTGGTATCATGCTCTATAAATGTCAGATAAAGTCTTCTATATCATTTTTATCTAGCTCTATTTATTATTGAGGGTGGTGTATTGAAATCAATTATTACAATTGAGTTGTCTATTTCTTCTTTCAATTCTGTCCATTTCTGCTTCATGTATTTTAGGGCTTTATGCTTATGTGCGTTGTAGCAGTTTGGCAGCTTGATATAATTATGAATTCCAGAAATAGATATTGGATTATGCTTGTATACTGGTCTGTTAATCTAGGCAAGATTATGTTATGATTAAGGCATTGACTGGGCCACGTCAGTAGGGCGCTGAGCCCCACCCCTTGGTAGGTGGGGAATCAAATATAAAAGGCATGGCAAAGGACAGAGTTGGAGTAGTTCTGATGTTAGAGTCTTGAGTTGGAGCCCCAGGAAGTAAGGGAGCTTGGTCGTGAGGAAGGAGAGAAGGCCCCGGGAAAAGACATGAGCCGTTCGCCTGAGAGTCTACAGCTGGCCTTGTGGAGAGAGGCAAAGCCTAGAGAGTCTCATAGTCTACAGCTGACCTTGTGGAGGAAACAGGAGTTGAACCCAGAAGAAAACAGAGCCCCAGGAAGAGAGGAACCCAAGAAGCCTGAACCCTGGAAAACGTCAGCAGGTGTCTTGCTCTAACATGTGGCAACAGACTTTGGTGAGAGAAGAAACTTACACTTTATGGCCCAGTAACTGTAAGCTTCTACTCCACATAAATACCCTTTATAACGACCAACAGATTTCTGGTATTTTGCATCAGCACCCCTTTGGCTGACTAATACATGCGTTTACATTTATAATTGTTGTATCTTCCTGATGTATTGATGCTTGTATCATTATGAATTATCTTATTTGTCTTCAGTTTTGCTAACTGTTTTGTCTGACATTATTTATAGCACTCCTGTTCTCTTCTGATTATTGTTTGTAGGGCATATTTTTTCTATCTTATTTGTGTCTTTGGATCTAAAGTGACTTTCTTGTAGACAATATGTAATTAGAACTTGGTTTTTAAATCTGATATTCTTTGCCTTTTAAGTGGAGTGTTTAGTCAATCCGTATTTAATGTAATTCTTGATATGGTTGGATTTATGTCTTCCATTTTGCTGTTTATTTTCCACATACCTCATATCTCCTTTGGTTTCTCTGTTCCACTTTTATTGCCTTCTGTATTAAAAAATAATTTTAGTGTACTGTTTTAGTTCATCAACTGATTCTTTAGATATATTTTAAGTTATTTTCTTAATATTTTTAAGTTATTTTAAGTCTAGGGAGTATAATATATATTGTTAACTAATCACAATCACTTTCAGGGCAACTCTTGTGGCAATACAGCTCCATTTTCTCACTCTCATTTATATGCTATGCACATATTTACTAGTTCTTGTGCTCTTCATTTTTTCCTGTGGATTCAAATTAACATCTGGTCATTTTCTTTCAGCCTGAGGGACTTTCTTTAGAATTTCTTGTAGGATAGTTCTGTTAGCAATGAATTCTCTCCAATTTTGGCTTATCTAAGAAAATATTTTTTTTTGTCTTCATTTTTGCAGGACAGTATGGTTCCATACAGAATTTTTGATTGACACATTTTTTTTCTTTCAGCACTTTGAATATGTCATTCCACTACCTTCTTACCTTTATTGTTTCTGATGAGAAGTTAGCCATTAAATGGGACCTTGTGTATGATGAATCATTTCTCTCTTGCTGATTTCAAGATTTTCTGTCTTTAGATTTTATCAATGACTATAATGGACCTAGATGTGACTCTCTTTGTATTTCTACTACTTGGGGGTTCACTGAGCATCTTGGATCTGTAGATTCATTATTGTTAAACAAAGTTGGGAAGTTTTCAACTATTATTTCTTTAAATATTTGTTATTCTCTTTTCTTTCTCCTCTCCTTCTGGGACACCCTTTATAGGTATGTTGATATTTTGGATATTGCCCCAGAAGTCTCTGAGGGTCTGTTCATTTTTCTTCATTTTTTTTCTATTCTTGGGTTTAGATCATTTTATTGCACTGTCTTTGATTTTATTGGTTCCTTCTTCTGCTACCTCAAATCTGCTGTTGAACAAATCTATAGAAATTTTAATGTTAACTATTGTGCTTTTCAATCCTAGAAATTCATGTTGTTTTTAAAATAGTTTCCTTTTTTCTATTGAGATTCTCTATTTGTTGAGTCATTGTCATATTTTCTTTTTAATTCTTTGAATACAGTTTCCTTTAGTTCTTTGAACACATTCATAACAGCTCTTTGAAGTCTTTGCTGAATCTAACATTTTGGGCCCACTCAAAATCAATTTCTGACATCTTTTTTTCTTGACTATGGGTCATACAGTTTATTGTTTCTTTGTGTCTCAAAATTTTCTTGAAAATGAGGCAGTTTAGGAAAATATTGTAACAACTCCAGATTCTAATATTTTTCTGAGTGATTTTTTCCTAACCTGCCTGGACTTCAGCTGCAGAATCTCTCCGTGGTGAGTAACCTCTGCTGTCTCTGCTCCATTTTAAGTTTTTAGTCTTCATCTTTAACCTGGATTTCTAGGTATTGCATAGCTTAGCAGACAACAAATAAGGGCAGAGATCATGCTCAAACACTGTGATTCCATAAGGCTTCCACCCTTACCTTTGCTCATCTATCTAAGTTGGGAAGCACATTCCAAGTTCATTCAGTTCTCATTTTTCACTGGACTCCTTTGGGGCTCTCTCAGCACACATAGCGTTTCCTTGTCAGTCAGGGATGTGTAGAGAGCTTATCTAGGCTTTCTATGACTCTTTCAATTCCAGGGTCTCCGTGTTAAGTTTTTTACTCTTCTGCCACTTGCCCTCACTTGCCCTGGGATTATAATCTCAGATTATCAGAGCTGTAGGTTTTCCGTGTTCAATTTTTACTGAGTTTTCTACTTTTACAGGCATACTTCAGAATGATTGCAAGTTCGGTTCCAGACCACTGCAATAAAAGCAAGTCACAGAATTTTTTTGGTTTCCCGATGCATATAAAAGTTACATTTACGCTGTAGTGTGGTCTACTAAGTTTGCAATAGAATTATGTCTGAAAAAATCAGTGTACATACTTTCATTAAAATGTGACACAGAGACACAAAGTGAGGACATGCTGTTGGAAAAATGGCGCCAATAGACTTGATAGATGCAGGTTTGCCACCAACCTTCAATTTGTATAAAAACACAATATCTGTGAAATGCAATAAAGTGAAGCACAATAAAATGAGGTATGCAGGTACTAACAACACCAGAATTTTCACCTCTGCCTCATATCAAGTCTACCCCGCTGGCAGCAACACTGCTGTTTTTCCTGGCCAGCTCAGCACTGGTGAAGCTACAGTTCTTGCCAAAAGATCTGTGTGTGTGTGCATGTGTGTGTTTTGGGAGGGGATCGTGGTAGCAGTCCCAGCAAGTAAGTTGTACACTCTTACCTAAAACTCTGGCAGATTTTATGAATAAATGTTTCTCAATTTATTGTCTGCTGTTGGTTGGTTTCTACATCCCTGAAATGATTTTTATTACAATTTTGTTCAGTTTTATACTTATATTTTGGGGGGATAGAATATGCCAACTTCTTGTTAACACCACAGCCAGAAATTCCACTCTCCTGATCCATTTTGAGTTTAATCCTCTGTGTGATATAGAACTAATTTTGTCTTTTACTAGATGGCTATCTAGTTGTCCCACATTATTTATTAAAATATGCATATTTTCCTCAAGGATTTTCTGTGCCATACACTAAATTTCCATATGTACGTGCCCTATTTATGGACTTTCTATTTTATTCCATTGCTCTGTTTGTATTACAGTACTATACTTTTAATTATAGAGACTTTGTAGCATATTTAATATCTGGTAGGACTTGTCCCTCCCTCTCCTCTTCTCTCCTCCATCCCCCAATCACCATCACATGGCTACTGCCTAGCTACAAAAAAAAATGTTAGCATTTTATTTGGATTACATTAAATTTATATGTTAACTTAAGGAGAACTAGCATATTGATGCTATTGTGACATCCTATCCAAAAACATGGTGTGTGTTTTCACTTGTTCAAGTCTACTTTTGTGTTACACAGAAGCATTTTATGGTTTTCTTCTTATAGGATTTACACTTTTCTTCTTATGCTTACTCCAAAATATTTAATGTTTTTTGTTTTCCCAATCACATTTAAAAGTCTAACATCATGACCAAGATGGCAGCATAAGATGATCCACAGTATTGTTTCCCCACAAAATCTTTGAACAACTAGCAAAAACTGTCAGGGTCATCTTCCTCAAAACTCCAGAAAACAGTTTAAAGGTAACCGGGTGAGAGTCTAATCAAGAAAATTCAGCTTTGACAACAGTAGGAGAAGCTTGAAGGGCCTTGCTGACTCCTTCCCCACTCACTGCCTGGTATGGTG
>PVKH010045243.1:0-10523 GCA_004027955.1 Chaetophractus vellerosus | reverse complement strand
GCTACCTAAGTCCACAGTGAGACTAGAATATGGACTTAGAACATCGGTGCAGCACTCAGGGCTGGCCTCTCTAATTCTCTAAGCTCCTCTGTCCTCTTCCTTAATCACACACACCTCCAATCCTCTGGGCATGCTGGAGCTGGTGTGGTGTCCTTAGCTTAGGGGCCACTTCTCAAGAATACCAGGAATATTTTAAGGCATGATTTAAAATCTTACTTAGCAGAGATTTCATCTGGTTCCATTCTAGAGCTGATCTGTCTTTCCCCAAATTATTTCTTCCTTACACTTTTCCTCCACGATTACTTTTAGTCGTTAAAATGTAATAAAAAGCAGATGTCTCCTTAACTGGGCACCACTGGGCCAGCTGAAAATGCTGGATGAGTCACCACACAATCCCCACAAGTTACCGAAATGGTGGGAGAAAAGTGTGGAAAGACACGGAGGAAGTTCTGTTAAGTTCTAGCACATTCTAGAACAGAGAACTCTAAACGCACATCCTTATTGGTAACAAATTTTCAATCCGTACTATAATTTCTGTCTTCTTTTTTTATCAAGTATGTTCAAAGGAAAAGACCAATATTGAAATATATCATGTGCATTATAAAATATACACTAAAATCAGAAATTAAACAAGGATAATAAGATTACTATAGAGAAGTGTCCTACTATTTTCTTCTCACACCCCAGGCAGTGTTCTCTGGGTTGAGAGTATCCCAGTTTGGAGACCTCCCTTCTAGAACTTCATTTGGAGAATATCTGTCTTCACTCTTTCTTAGGGCACCAACAAGTTTTAGTCACATTTATAGACGTTGGGTATCAGCATGGTACTTTGCAAACTATAGGTGTCAGTCAGTGAAGTTAATGCAAGGACTTGGAATAGCTGTTTCTCCAGTTTGCTTTTGGGTCTTGGAACTCAAACGATGTCATCACTGCAAAACTTGGTTTAATCCCTTTTTAGCTCACCAGTGAAAAATCAATACATATAAGGAAACAGATATAGCAGCGTCATTTAAAGAAGTCCGTTTCCCACACTTAAAACATTTAATAAACTGTGGAAAGCCACGAAAATCCTGCAGCTTTATTCTGCCTGCATCCTCTCCCACGTGGAGGTTGGAGTGTGCTCATAAATAGAAGAATGGGCTGATTTAACCCACTGTGCTCATGTGTGTATCTTTCTGAGCACTGAAGGAACGATGGAGTTTGCTTTTAGGATTAGATGAGATAAATGTACCTGGACAGAATTGCTTGGAGTGACCTTCCAAAACTTGTTAAGCTGCCTTTTGCCTGTTATTTTATTTTTTTGAACATGAAATAAAGTTGTTTTTTTTTTCCAAAAAAAGAAAGAAAGAAAAAAGGAGGGTGGAGAGCAGGGATTGAAATGATTTCGTTGCAGGTCTACACTGAGTGCAGGTACAGGCAGAGAACACGGCCAGCCCTCCAAGACACCCGATTATCTGCCAGGTGTCCGTGCCTCCGTGTCCGCACATGGGGCCCCATGGCTCCCAGATGGCTCAAAAGGTGCCCATGAATGAGCCCCCCGGTGTGGGAGGCGCAGGCGGCCGCATCAAAACCTTGGAACAATTTGCCAGGGTCCATTTTATCACCTTCTGGCCACAGACTTATTGAACTTGATGTCCATGGTCAGCCTCGGGCTACCTGCAGGGGGCGCTCTCGCTGCATCTGCAGGCGGTCCCTTGGCTCCTCTCCCAGCTGCCTGCATTGCGGCTGGCTCTGAGCAGAAAGGTACCTAAAGTCAGCCCAGCATTGTCAGAAGATAACTCTGAATGAGGAATGGAGGGTGGCGAAATGGCAAAGTGCTCTCATGGTTCCATATGGCAGCCTGCTGCTCCCATCCCAGGAGATAAGGCTGGGGAAGGGGCTCTTGCAACAAACCTTAAGTGCTCCCTTGGGTTGCTAGAGCCCTGCTAAAGTCTCCAGTGTTCTCCCTTGCCTAGGAAAGACAGTCTATAAGGGAGAAATCCCTTTTATGATGCTTTCCAAGTAAAGAAAGCTGAAAAGTGCCTTGCATGGGGGGGGGGGGCGTAATTCGGTAAACAGTGATTGAATTTTACCACTCAAAGGCTGATATCCAGCTCCCGCATCTTTGCATTTTGGTGGGCAGAGCAGAATAGGGTTTCAGTTAATTTTTATTGAGCGAAGTACATGAAAGGAATTATGCAGCTGCTCATTTTAAGATGAAGGAAATTGAAAATATAAACCAAAAAATATTTTAACTCTGAATAGGATATAAACCGTGTCAAGGGCTCTTCCAACTCTATTGTGACTTTTGCTCAACCAGAATTGCTAAATAATACTGTTGCTACAAAGTATTCCCCACTTCTGCGTACTTACTTTAGAAAAACTTTGATAAGAAAGAAAAAAAAAATCAGATATGCACAATTTCCAAAAGATTTTGTACGTGTGCTTAAAAAAGTGAACTTGTGTAATATAACAAAAGTCCTTTTATGCCTGAAATTATATAGATTTGGTAGCTTAATTTAAACGAAATTTTAATGTGCTTGTCTGACATATTAAAAACTCGAACGTTAATAATACACACTTTTTTAAAATGTTAAGATTGTCACAATCAATCAACCAGACAAAAGCCAGGTAATTCAGAGCTAAAGTTGACAACTTGGATCTCTATTTTCATCCAGCATGGTGATGTAACTGCATGACTTCCATTAAATGAGCCACTTAGTGCCATAAATGTACCCATTAGAATCCCTCAACAGTTCTGTAATTACTATTGTAAGGAGTTTGGTGGTTAAATCTTTGCACGTGCTAAAGAAATGCAGGCATTCGAATTTAAACCCAATCCTTTGCACACATGCTACAGCAGCCCAGGAAATATCCACCTACTTTAACTCTCTAAGTGAGTTAAAATGAGTAACACAGAGAATGGAAGTTTGCTTTAGAAATTCATCAAGGCCTCCAAGTCAGGTGTACAGGGCGATTGATAATTTTGACAGTAACAGTAGTTGTGTTAGCTCAAATGTGTCCAGTGCTTCTCTAAGTGCTTTGGTAAGCACTTAGCCTGGATCCTATGTTTTCATCCTCACCATCCCAGCACAGAGAAGCAGAGTAACTTGCCCAAGGTCACACAGCAAACACGTGGGAGAAGATGCAAGATTCAAACCTAAGAAGTCAGATGCTATCCCATGCAATTAATCACTGTGTTAGATTACTCCGAGCACAAAAAAGACGACGTTGTACCATCAGAAGGAGCAGAGGTTTGCAGTCACAACTTCCACCCACTCTTGGTTCTTACTCTAATATGTAAGTAAGAACATATCATAGCCTAGGGACTGGCTTTCCACAATTCACTGAACTTCTCTGAGGCTTGATAGCTTCCTCTCTAAAACTGGAATCACAACGTCGGCCTTGTCTACCTGAAAAAGTTACTGTGAAGATTGAAGAGACCTTTGAAAATTGCAACATGGCACACAAACACAAGTCGTTCTCAGAAGCGGCTAAGGTAAGGTCAATCAGGGCCCCAGCCACTAACACTGGGGCCAAAAGACACGGTCCCATATCAGGCTAAAAACCTGTATGAGTGGGGTGGATAGAATAAGGTATAGGAATTTGGGGCAGGAAGAGCTCACGGTGATTTCAAGAGGTGAGAGCTCAGATGGCCTTGAAAAGATGAACAGAATTCTGGAAGACTAAACAGAAGCTGTGGAGGGAACAAATATGAGAGGGGAAAATGTTAACCTCATTCCATGGGAACAGAGCAGTCGCAGAAAGCTTTTGCAAGGGGAGTGAAATGTCAAAGTAATTGCCTAAAGAGACCTCTCCTGGCCTCTGAGCTTAGTTGATTTAAAGAGATACCAAAGGGATAAAAAAAGAAAGCCTCAAGCAGGAGTGGCAGAAGGGGGCATTTTCTGGACTTTGGAATTGTCCTGAATGATGTTGCAACGACAGATACAGGCCATTATGTATCTTGTCATAACTTACAAAATTGTGCGGAAGAGAGTGTAAGCTACAATGTAAACTGTAACCCACTTAGTGGCAATGCTCCAAAATGTGTTCATCAATTGTAACAAGTGCACCACCCTAATGAAGGACGTTGTTAATGTGGGAAAATGTGGGAGGGGGAGGGAGTAGGACATATGGGAAACCCATATACTTTTTATATAACATTTATGTAATCTAAGTATCTTTTTAAAAAAATTTTAAGTATATATAAATTTTTTAAAGTAAGGGCTGAATACCATGAGGAAGGAAGCATCACCAGGCCTCCAGGATGAGTTGTAGATAAGATTTTGAAATGGGGAGTGTTGAGTGAGAAACTAGACAGGAAGAACCGCCAAGCAGAGGAGGTTTGCGTGGGATATGGCACCGGTGGAATATATTTTGGAGGAGGGAAGGAACAAAAGCTGAGTTTAGTTTTAGTGAGTTTGATGTTCTCCAACCAGGTCACAGGAGTGGAAAAAGCCAAAGGGTAATTTGCACCGGGGGCCTGGAGTGCAAAATAGCAAGTCACAAAGTCTTAGAGTCCCAGAATCCTGAAAGGATAAAGAGGAGAGCTGAAGAGGGAGGGAAGTAGACCCATGCTGGATCCAGATTCAAGTTCTGGAAGCAGCACTCTGTGCAAGTTTTCCTTATGAAAGCTTATCATTAAGACGTCAAGAAAAGCAGCTTACATAATCTGCAAATTGCTAATTGGCGAAATGTAACAGGGAGCAGCTAAGGTATTCCAAAGTGTACAAATTTCCATTTTCAAAAATGAACATACCACATTGAACACCCGTAAGTCTAGAGTTTTAGGACCTTTATATAAAAGGTAACCTAAAAGTTCAATATGTCTTCAAACCATAAATCAGGAAAGAAATAGCTTCCAAACTGTGTCTAGTTGGGCTTAATCAATTTCATTCTACCCTTCCTTCTCCTCAATTCTTGTTTTTACTCTTCAATCATAATTTAAGGAGGTTGAAAAGAATATGAAAGAAAAAACAGTATGTAGATACCAGCATCATTGGGTAGAGAAGGGATTACTAAAGTTCACTATAAAAAATTGCCTGAGAAGCTTGTTAAAATACTCTTTCATAGTCACACCCCTTGGATACCAACTTAGCATGCCTGGGCTGTGACCGAGGAAGCTTCCTTTATTTAATAAAATACAAGTGATGATTTCCATCAATTCATCTTTGGGCCACACTTTTTGACAGATTTCTGTATATTCTTGGTTTCCTATTTATGGAAGTGTTGATGGTTATGTTTATGGGCATAAAAGCTGCTTATTTATGAGCTACATAAAATATAAACAAATGATATAATTCAGAACATCGAAACTTCAACAGATTTTAATGCATTCTTGTTATTTAATTGACAGACTATTTCTTTGAGAGTTGCTCTAATATGCTGTCAATAAACTTTTCTTTCTGAGAGAAGAGCATGTGATGAGAAGCTAATCAGCTAAAAATTTGTATATTTAAATTTTATCATAGATGGCAGCCCAAACTGAACTCTTTCCCCTAAAAGTCATTAAATGAGAGGAAAAAATAGATTCTCAGGGCCGGCTGTATAGCCCAGTGGATAAGGGCGCTGGTACACCACATGGGAGGCCCCGGGTTCGGTTCCCGGGGACCTCTCTGAGCGGGCAGATGGCCTTGAGAAAGGCAAGCCACCGTGGGCGGGGCAAAACCACCATGGGCAAGGCAAAAAGCCGCCACGGGCAGGGTGGAGCAGCCACGGGCATGGCAAGTCACCCGTGAAACACGGAGCTGCCGCCCACAAATCACGGAGTCGAGCAGCCCGCAAAACACGGAGCTGTGCTGCCTGCAAAACACGGAGTGGAGCCGCCCGTGAAACGGAATGGAGCCACCTACGAGCGGGGCGAGCCGCCTGCGTGGAGGGCCAACTCAGCACGTCACCGCAAAAATGGGGGCAGACAAGAAGCAGACATAGAAGAACACAGAAGAATGGACACACAACAAGAGCAAGCAGAAAGGGGGGGGGGGAATATGTAACAACAACGAAAAATAGATTCTCACATGTTTTTCTACAATTTACACCAAAAGGGCAAAAGTCAAGGCTACGGATGCTATATTAATAGAATTCTAAATGAAGGCACTTTATAGGAAGAAAGTTCATAAACCACATTGTCAAAAGTAATAAAAAAGGGAGAGAAAGTTGGAGCTAATGTGAGAAAGGACTGAGAAGAAATAAAACTAGGATAAAGAAAATTAAGAGAGATGAGGAGTCAGCTTTCAGCACCAGGCTGTACAAAAAAATTCCAAATACATTTTTTGGAAGCAAAAAAAAACCCAAAACATATCAGAAAAGTCATATATTTTACTGGTTTCACTCACATGATTGTTGGGGCAAACCATTTAACCCACTTATTTGGAAAAATAGTGCTAGAGCTAATCAGAACTGTCAGGATCTAATAAATACGTTTCAAACATCCGTGGTCGGTTCAACAAGGGCTGTGTTTCTCTTTTAAAGTTAAAGGTTGCTTGTGAGATATTATTTATGTGCTGTTAAGCCTCATAAGGAAAATATTAAAGCTATCTGGAATCAACTGAACCTACAAAACAAGCATTAAATTGTTCCATTTGATATACAGCTTCCTATAGTGAATAAATCTGCCAACATCTGCTAAATATGTAAATGATTTATTGTATTCTCTTCGGTGTGTTTGATGAGGAGATTGTAAATTTGACCGATAACTAGGAATGAGACCTCCAGATATATCCTTAATTAATTAAAGAGGAATGTCTCAAGACAAATGTGTATGTGTATATTTGTGTGCATGTTTCCCACTGCCTTTGCCTAAAGAATGTAGTGATTATAACAGTCGGTGAAGAAACAGAAAGACATGCCTAAATTTGGGGAACAAATTTGGGAGAGGGCTAACCCTTTCAGCTAATTTTCAGAATGCGTGATAGTCCATAATCAATCTGTCATTTTTTTGCTTGGCTTCTGGAATACAAAAGCAAATGGACTTTTTGTGCCTTGCTGGCCAGGAGCTGTTAATGCCCCAAAGTAGATCCAACTTGTTAGAGTAGATGTTATCATTTCACCTAGAAGCCTGGGAGAGAGCTGAGCTGTCTAAAATAAGGGTTCCAAGTCACACCCCAGTGCTTGGTAAACCTAGTCAGCACTTCCAGATTTTGAGAGAAGTCTATGATTATCATTCCATCAGAAGCGCTGAACAGTAGTAAATAAAGTGTGTCACCTAAGGAAATTGTCCTTAAAAGAGAATCCTCGCTGATCTAGGGACTGTATAACAATGATTTCAGTGGTGGATAATGATTGTGGTTAACAGTACAAACCCAAGAATGTTCCTCTATTACAAGATGTTAAGAATATGGAGCTACATGGGGAAAATACAACTAAGGTAATGTATAGACCATAGTTAACAGTAATGTAATCTTTTTTCAGCAAAGAAAGTACTATATCAATGCTAAGGGTCAGTAATGGGAACATGGGATTTTTCCTTTGGGTGTAATGAAAACATTCTGAAATGGAATGAGCTGATGGTAGCACAACTCTGTGATGAGACTAAGAGCCACTGAGGATACATTTTGGATGGACTGTACAAGGCAGGGGACTGTATAACACAGTGAACCCCGTGGTGGATGATGGACTGTTGTTAACAGTGTGAATATGAGAACGTTCTCTCATGAACTGTAACAAATATACAATACTAATACTTGGTGTTAATTATAGGATGGTTTGAGGGAAAAAGTCCACCAAATATAAGCTATGGACTGTAGATAGCAGCGATATTATTATTATTTTTTTAAGATTTATTTATTTTATTACATCTCTCCCCTTCCCCCCCGCTGCGGCGACGCGCCGAGACTTGGTCACTGCGCAGGCGCGGCTTTCCCCGCTTGTGGGCGGCTTCTGCTTCCATCACAGCCGGCTTTTCAGTTCGCGGGTGGCTGGCTGCGCTCAATTTGCAGGCGACCTGCCCTGCCCGTGGCGGCTTTTGCCTGTCCGTGGCAGCTTTTTTGCCCTGCCCACGGCGGCTCTGGCCCGCCCATGGCGGCTTGCCATTCTCAAGGCGGTCTGCCCGCTAGGAGAGGTCCCCGGGAACCGAACCCGGGGCCTCCCATGTGGTATGCCGACGCCCTATCCTCTGGGCTATCCAGTCGGCCCCAAGCAGTGATATTATGATGATGTTCTTTCATCATTGGTTACAAATGTGTCACAGCAATGTAAGGTGTTGGAGGTGGGGCCACGTATGGGATGCGTGATTGTTTTGGAAACTCACAACATCTCAAATTTAAAAAAAAGAAGCTATGAGAACAACGCAATTCTCTAATCTTCATAAATAATGCAGTGCAAGCACACTACCTTACAATGGCAAGACAAAAAAATATTCTGGGAAAGTGAAAATAAGAGAGAGAATCCTCACAAGTGACAAATTACCTGGTTTGCAAAAGCAGGCAAGCTTTGACCGAGCCGTCAGTGGCATTGTGACATATGTGAGCCTGTTTCCAGAGGACAAGGTGAAAACTTGATGAACAGCTTTGTGCATCAAGACACAAGAGGTTCCTTTTCTTCTCACTCTTTTTCACCTCTTCTCATCACCGTGTACACTGTCTGTCCCTGGGGTTTTGCTAAACCTAGTTCCAGTTCAAAACTTAGGGAAAGAAAATTCTCTGAGGAATTCCAAAAAGGAGAGTTGTTTCTCCTTTAAGCGGTTTATGGAAAGGGGAAAGCACAAGCCATTGAGATGAACAATTTGGAAACCAAACGAAAGCAAAAAGCGATGAGAAACGAATGCCACAAACCCTGTGGGAGTAAAGCAAAGCCCTGCATTCCTTCCTTGCTTCCTTTACCCTGGGAAGAAAACCCTGAAGCTTGGAAAATCTGTCGTGTGAATTTGAGATACTGCAATCCTCTCTCACAGAGCTCTGAGTATTTTTTAGGTGTAAGTGGTGTTACTACTTCCAACCTGGCACAGGTAGAAAACACATGGTTGGAGTGGCTGCCCCACTGAGAGTATAAACCCCCAAAGTACACCAGCCCAGGCTTATTTTCAAAACACTGAATAGAACTTGCCAGCTCCACTGATGCCTGTTTGGACTAGATCTTTCCCAATAACTAATTATTTTCTTATTCCACCATTTAAATCTAATCATTGCAGATAAAGCCAGATACATTTAAATTCATTTCCTGTCTTTTAAGTCCTAGGAAGTAGTTGTGAAGGCTCCAAAGAATTGCCATTTACACAAAGACAATGGCAACACGAGAGCACTGTAACTAAGGAAAAACTTCCAATCTCTGGGAAAGAACTCAGAAAAACTTTTCAGCCATAATCAGGATTACCGATCCTTCAACTGACACAGTCGCTGTAATTAAGCTGGTGCAAGTAACTATAAACTATTCAAATTTGATGTCCCCTGATTTATTTGCTACATTTTTATTTTATTTTATTTTTTATCTTTACCAGGAGGTCCCAGGGATCGAACGCAGGTCCCTCCATAAGGGAGACAGATGCCCAGCCATTTGAGCCAGATCTGCCCCTTGCTACATTTTTATAATTAAGAATATTTCTCTAACATTGTTACAATATGCAAAACAAACATTTACGTTGGCATCAGTGTGTAGCAAAATCGCTGCCTTATAGGGAAAAAATATGATAAGGTCATGAACAAGTCAGTACTAAAGCATTAAAAAAAAAAACATATTGGAAGGTAACTTTGTGATCAACCGATCTAAATAAAAGTTTAAAAACTCAAATGCAAATTAACTGGCTTCCTCAAAAACATAATAAGCCTGCTTCTGAAATCATTTCTGATAATAAGCATCTTGCTTTGAAGCAAGTAGTCTCTTAAATTGTAAGCTAGTGCCTTTGTGTTTTTTTAATCAGTGATTACAAAAAAAAATTGATTTTTGTAGCTACCAAAGAGATGAGAACAAAGTTAACTTTCAATTGAACCATTAAGATGTGAATTACCATATTTGTTTGAACCTAAACAAATTTGTCTGAACTTAAATCTTGATTTCATTTTACTGAGCCTTTTGAGTAACCATTATTCTATTCAATCAAAATATATTTTCCAGCAGTGTAGTTCAAGTTTGTTAATGCCTCAAGGAACTTTCAGAGAAGCTATGCAGTACCAATTACCAAAACATTTCTCTTCATTTATTCCGCCAGCCAACAACATATTGCCATTTTGAATTTTGCCCAGAGTCTCTGAATACATTTCCATATGATAGCTATTTTACTACTTTTCTTCTCACATTCACTCTTGGGAAATAAAAGCACCATTCAGAGAAATCACCCAACAACCAGCTTAATCCTTTTCTGATCCATTCATTCAACACACATTTACTGAGAGCCTCCTAATGTGCCAGGAACTGTCCTGTGAACTGGAACTTAGAAGCAAACAAAATAGACCACATTCCCTGTTCCTGAGCAGCTTTCATTCAGGAAGTCAGACCCAAATGGTACCTGGGGGAGCGTGTCCCATAGGGAGGGGAGCACAGAGATGGTCTGGGTGGGATGGGGAGAGGGGAGATATGCCATTTTAGATTGTGTGGTTAGAGAAGGTCCTCCA
>PVKH010045242.1:0-10526 GCA_004027955.1 Chaetophractus vellerosus | reverse complement strand
GCTAAAAATATATAGTTGAACAAGGTAAACAGGGACATCCATTAAAGGGATAAATAGACCTTATTTAACATAAAAGCTGCATCCCTGACAAAATTGTGTGGAAATCAAAAAAAAAAACATTCTAAATATGCCAGGAAAGTCAGCTAAAGAACTCTTATGAGAAAATTCCTCTTGCAAAGCAAAAACAATACTACTCTAATTTTAATCAGCTTTACAAATCTAGATTTTCTGATTGGCTTTAGAGAGTATACCAATAACCCAAGCCATCCAGCTAACACGAATTTGGTGTGTTAATGTGCTCCACTGGCCCTCATAACAACAAGAAATCTGAGCCTTGGTGCTAACTTCACACAAAAATACCTTTGTATGGCACAGTGTGTAAGCATCACTGTCAAAGGCAGGTCCCAGGTAGCAGGTTAGACCCAGGTTTGCAAGGCTGCTAGCCTTCTGGGTGTGGATGAAACCATAAAAGAATCTATCTGGCCTCCTCTCTGCTAGCTGGACTGAGTAACCAGAGATTAGTTGGACTATTTGTGAATGGTATAAATTAGGCCAGTTTTTTAAATCATTGCTCTTGAAAAGGAATTATTTAGCTGTTCTTAATAGCTCATTTTCTTTATGGTTTACAGCATTGATAGTTAAAACAGAAAACAATAACGATTGTAGAAAATTGTATAACTTCTCAACTTCTGCTAGAATAAACTAGGACTGGACACATAAAAGGGAAAAATCATTTTTAAAAACCCAGGTAGCTTCGAATACTACATGTTGAAATAAAGGTTATTTAGAAAAGAGAATCAACTATATATCAACCAATCTATCTTCCTCGTACCAAGTAAATGGAGCTTGAAAATGTTTTTGGTAAAACGTTAGCAAATAAACAAGAATTGGGAGGTAATCAGCATTCCTCAAGGTGATCTCTTTGGAATAATCCTTTCAAAAAATAATAAAACAATTCATCTACAACCTCTGGCAGGTCAATACCTAGACAGGGCCTCATTGGTGAGATGTTCTAGAAGTTCATGCTCATCTCCAAGCTTGCAACAGGAAAGATCCAGGCAGGTCAGCTCCCGGAAAGACTTAATTTCCTCAAGCTTTTCTGAAATCACCAGATATCTGTGGAATATGGAGAGCAATCAACAGCTTTTCTTTTCCTTCTTTTTTTTTTTTAATTATTTATTTTTTATATATCTATATACATTTTTAGGATACATTGATTACACAAATGTTACACAGAGATTCCAGGAGTACCCATATGCCACCCCCCCACCCCTCCCACAACCCCCCACATCTTTTCCTTCTTTAAAAACAGTAACATTTGTGGCTTTGTACCAGGAGTCACCATCCCATAAGGCCAAAGTACTAGGCAATAAGCAGACTTCACTGATTGCTATCTGGGCACAGGTTGAATGTGGGTGTAACACAAGTGTGAGTACCTGCCCACTGCACTGTGCCTGTTATTCTGCTACCTTTTCTCCAGAAGTATTTACAGCATGACTGCTAGGACTCATTCTAATCTACATGATTATTAACAAACCTGTGAGTCCGAGCAACTTAATTACATTGGAGCAGTTTGCCAAATTGTTATCTGGAAGCATCAGGGAGGCCACTGGAGAGACAAAGGAGATCAAAAAGGCATTCCGCAGACCAGGCCTGGGCCTCCACCCTCTTTTCTAGTTTGTTCATCTATTTCAGATGAAGTCAGTGGGAAAAAATGAAAAGGGTTTAGGTGTGACAGGAAACAGAGGAGAGAATCCTAAGAGAATACAGAAACTGACTTGTGCCAAGAGCATGGCCTTTCTCATCCACTTTCCTCTTGGGATGTCTAGAAATTTCCACAGCAAGACTATGTGCTAGGATCAGTGGGTTATACTAAAAAGAATCTGCATCTCTCTTCTGTCAGCAGGATCATAATTGCCAAAAACAGGATGGAACAATAAGAGGGCAAGAGGGGATGAGATCTTTTCTTCCTACTGCCAACCAAAACAAGATGTACTCAAACTGATTGCTGGCCTGACTACTAGGTACAGATAGATGGTTTGGGTCACTGTTACCCCCTTCAAATTGTGGAGTCTGAGCCCCATGGTGACTGAACTCAGCTGAGTACACAAATGAGCCTTATTTACTCAGATGTATTTTAATTGCACTGTAAATAAAGCTGCTGTTTTCCATCTTCCAATCACAGAGCTGAAGTGGGTTAATGGGGATTTGAGGGATTATTGGCTATCAGAGAGAGAAAACACACATCCTTTGATCAATTAACCAAAAGATTTTTAGTAAATCTGAAACAAGGGTTATCTGTGAAGGATACAACAGTGTGTAAAGTGATTAAGAAACATTACAAAAATCAAGGCTGAGAAAGCAACATGCAAGGCCATAGGCATGACTTGACGCTAATCTAAGACAAAGCTCTAGGGTCTTGCTTGCAACCAGTTTTCCAATTTCCAATCTCTTTAAAGAGCTCAGAACAGAAGAGTGGAGAAGCAACAGAAAAAGCACAGAAATATTTTAGTGTCAGACAAACCTGAGTTTGGATTCTAACAGCCCTCATAACTTGTGGGATTGTGAGAAAGTTATTAACCCCTGTGAGCCTCAATTTCTCCAGTTGTAAAATGGTGTTGAGGACTACTTCTTTGCAGGACTATTAAGAAAATTAGAAATAATATTCGAAAACCATCTTAGAGGCTCTCACTAAACGGAAGCTACTATTTCTTCAGTCACACAGAGTGATACTTTAAGGAACACATACTTGCCTCCTGGTGACCATCAGTGGAATTAAAAATCACTGGGTTTCAACACAAGGGAGGAGAGCTTTATAGGGTTGGAAACCAGTTGCAAAGACACTGGCTTCTCTTTCTGGCAGAAGCTTTGTGACCCAACCCCAAGACAGCCTGCACTACCCAATTACCTTATTTTCAATTATTTTCTCAAGCGCATTCAGTTTGACCTGAACTCTTTTGTGCTGGTGAAATCATTGTTGCTGCAGCTTCAGCCCTGAATTGCAAGTGCAACCCCAAATCTCCTGTCCTCTTCCTATTCTCCTTTGGGGTTCAAAAAGAGAAGGGATGTTTTTGATCAGAATTGAAAGTCTTACTCTTATATCTGAGTAAGACAGCCAAGTTTGGAATTGTTGCAATAAAATATATGAGCCAAAAGGTTACGTTAAATGTTTCCATATTTTTTATTATAACTAAAATAAACCCAACATAGAGAAAATTAAGAAAATATGGAAAAGTAAAAAGAAAATTAAAGCCAATTGCAATCCCACCATTTAGATAATGACTACATTTTTTGGGGTATCTCTTTTTTCTTTCTATATATGCAGTGCTCATATAAAGATGCCTATCTATTTTCAAAAGAAAATAAAAACAAAATTAGGATCATACAGTCTATATAATTTCTATTGTTTTTCATTTATTATATCATGAGCATTTCACCACTTCATTTTAAATGCTCTTTGAATATTATCTTAATAGTTATAAAATATTTTATCACATGAACGTACCATGCTTTATTTAACCATTCCCCTATTGTTGGACATTTAGTTTTCAGATTTTGACTATTTACAAAGTTACTACAATGAACAGCCTTTTATAAAAACATTTGTTCCCATCTCAGATTATTACATTTAGAATAGATTTTTAAAAAGTAGAATTACTGGGTCAAACAAGTGGTATGGATGTTTTCAGGGCTCTTGATACATATCACTAAACTGCTTTTAGAAATGCTATACTAATTTATGTGCTCATCAAATGTCAATGAGCACTAACTCAACACAATCTTAATAAGTGGTACAGTATGCAGATATTACAAGTGGTTTTTATGCAGCATGGGAAAACACTTAAACTACAATGGTATGTGGGGAAAAAAACAAAATACAAAGTTCTAGATACATTCCCAAATGTATAAAAATATATATTTGAAAATAATAACCATAAATCGTAGATTTATGAATTTATATTATACTTTCTATAGTTCCCAAATACTATGTACTGCTTTTAGAAAGTAAAATAATTTTAAAACAAGGCATACATCATAATTCTACTTTTTTTTTTTTTGCATTCTTCTGTGTCTGCTTTGTCTCCCCCCGTTTCGGCGACATGCAGAGTCAGCTCACCGCGCAGGCGACTTGCCCTGCCCGTGGCAGCTTTTGCCCTGCCCGTGGTGGCTTTTTGCCTTGCCCACGGTGGCTCTGCCCCACCCATGGCAGCTTGCCCTCTCAAGGCAGTCTGCCTGCTCGGAGAGGCCCCCGGGAACCAAACCTGGGGCCTCCCATGTGGTGAACCGGCGCCCTATCCACTGGGCTACAGCCGGCCCCCATAATTCTACTTTTATTGTTCTAATTTTTCTACAATGAAGATAAATAACTTGGAATAAAAAAAATGAAGGTAACAGATGTATTTTAAATGCATGAGTTACAACAAAATGTTGCTTGATTTTTTTCATTTAGGCAAGGTAGTTTTTTTTTTTCCCTTTCCATCGGCACAGCCCCAAGCCCAGCCATGAATAAGATCAAGGTACAGAGATAGAGCTTTTATAAGGAGTCTTCTCAGTTCATGAGTTCTTTTCTGCATGTCTTTTCTTTTTAAAGTGCAATATTTGGCCTGGGATAAGACTATTAATTCTATGAACTGTATAAATAAGATGCTTGTTCTTTTTCTTTATTTATTTTAAGCCTATGAGCTAACTACCCTTAGCTTATG
This sequence comes from Chaetophractus vellerosus, assembly GCA_004027955.1. NCBI lineage: Eukaryota > Metazoa > Chordata > Mammalia > Cingulata > Chlamyphoridae > Chaetophractus > Chaetophractus vellerosus. The sequence goes on along the minus strand of PVKH010045242.1, from coordinate 5,823 downwards.
TTTTCTAGTATGACTCTCTTTTCTTTTATTGTATGCTTATTGTTTAGCCTTGTTTTAACGATCAAACTGATTGTTTGTCTTAACAGTAAGCTGCCTTTAGCAATTTTTAATAAAAAAAAATTCATATAGTGGCTACTATACAATTGTTAAGAAAATCTACAAGTATTCATAATAAGTGATTTTCAAATTATGTAAAGAAATCAATAAGCACCTTGATTTGTATAACAAAGGGGAGGCTCCCACACACGTACATACAGAATATCTTTGGAATGATAAGAAGGAAACTGCTAACAGTAGTTGACTCTGGGGAGAGGAAATAGAAGATGAGATGGGAGACTTCCTTTTCACTTTTTACTCTTTTGTTTTTGTGTTTGAATTGTATATGAGCAAAGGGAAGTCACAATAGAAAACACCTGCTTTCTTAGAAGACAGAGCTTGGTGTTGCAGCCTTAGCTGAGAATTTCCAAACTTCAGAATACTCAAAATTTTAACTATTCTTTTAAGGCTGCTTTTTATCTAATGTTTAATATCTAGTTGTTTGAAAACTGGAAGGGGCCGGCTCGATAGCCCAGTGGATAGGGCGCCGGCATACCACATGGGAGGCCCCAGGTTCGATTCCCGGGGACCTCTCCTAGCGGGCAGACCGCCTTGAGAAGGGCAAGCCACCATGGGCAGGCCGGAGCCGCCGTGGGCAGGGCAAGAAGCTGCCACGGACATGGCAAGAGCCGCCACGGGTAGGGCAGGTCGCCTGCAGATGGAGCGCAGCCAGCCACCCGCGAACTGAAAGCCGGCCGTGAACGGACGCAGAGACCGCCCATAAGCGGGGAAAGCTACGTCTGCGCAGTGACCACTCTCGGCGCGTCGCCGCAGCAGGGGGAAGGGGAGATATGTAATAAAATAAATAAATCTTTAAAAAAAAAAAAGAAAACTGGAACAGGGCCAAGAACTCTGGGTTCTAATTTTCACATCTCCAAGAACATACCAAGATAAATTTAGCAGATCACATCTTCTCTTTTCTACTTTCTCTTATTAGGGAACCTGGTAGAAGAGTATTTCCTACTAAATGGGATCAACTACTCCTTGTAATGCATTTTAAAAATAAAGCTAAGTGTCATCTGGGGGTGGGGAGAGGAAGATGGTGATTGTTCTCCAAATGGCCTGCCAGCTTGTGTTCGGAAGTTCTAAATTGAAGCACCACCTGACTGTGGAAGTCCTCAAGCCCACCAGGCCCCAGAGCTTGGCAAAATTAACATACCCAATAAAACACTCAATATTCTAATCAGAATACCCACCTGTTTCGCAAACACAGGGAGCAAAGCACCAGACTTCCATAGGCCTCGGTGAATTTCTGTAAAGCCCTCAGCCCTGCTCCTGGCTCTGTGAATTTCTTTCTGGCTTCGGCAGCAGAGAATAGCTTTTCAGCAATCTGCTCAGGAAACCCAATAAGGGAATCGATGTGATCAACATTGTCGGAGATGAAGCCCAGGACAAGGCTGAAGAGGGATTTGGCGGAGTACCGAAGATTCCCCTCCCGGGTGTATGTGAAGATGAAATGATCAGTCTTCTCTTTTTGTGCAGTATCGTCTTCTCTGTTCATGCACAGCTCCACAGAAAAGCCTTTGGGAAACAGTCTGAAAGGCCTTGGCTTCTGCAGGCTGCTCCTGACACCATCCAGGGCCAAATTGACCATGTGCAGCTGCCCATTTTCTCGCACGTAGATAGGCCCTGCGTCCAAGTGGTTTTCTGACTTGAGGTAGTAAGACATTGCGTGATTGAAACTGTAAAAGCAAGGTAAAAGGAAAGCAAATTAAAATGCCATTTATAACATGTAATTTCACCGTGCTGTGCCCAAAGCTTTATGAGTCTAACAGGCAGGCCTTGTGGCTGGCTTGATTTTGAAAGCAGAACATCATAGCAGCCCGTGAACTTTGGCACTAGAAGTTGCCTCTATTGCCTCTAGGTGGAATGCATTTTTCCCACCCTCTCCCCTTTTCTTGCCTATCTGGTAAACTCCTAATCATCTTTCGAAACCCAGGTCAGGGGAGTGGGTGTAGCTCAGTGGTTGAGTACCTGCTTCCCATGTATAAAGTCCCGGGTTCAATCCCTTGTGCCTCCTAAAACACAAAACAAAAAACAAAAAAAAACACCTACCAGCTCAAATCTCATTTCTAAAATTCACGCTGAGGAATCTATTACAGATGTGGGCAAAGACTCATCTACAAGGAAATTCATGGGAGCACAGTTTATATTAGCAAAACAAGTAAACACAACCCTGAATGTCCAGAAATAGGAGTGCTATTAAATAAACTGTGATACATCTATACCATAGTATGTTTACAGCCATTGAAATTTAAAAGTCCTATTGATCTGCAAGTTACAAACAGAACATATAAAATTCACCATTTTTATTTTTTAAAACCATTTATGCACAGAACAAAGACTAGTAATGAATAACTCACTTGCTACCTTGGAACCTTCCACACACTTCCACTGTTGCACCTGACTCACTGTTTGGCTACTGATTTGTTTCCTGGGCCTGCCTTCCCTCTGGTTTGAGCTCCTTGAGAGGAGGGACCATGTTTAACTTATCCAGACTCCCTAATTCAGTGCTCTGGTGTGAAATAGCCCCGTGTGGAACTACAGTTTACTCATTTGCTAAACCTTACATAAACCACAAGCAATAGGTTTTTTTTTTTTTTTGACCTACACATGAAGGCCTCCATCAAGAGAGCTACATAAATGTTATTCTAGGAGAGCGGATGTGGCTCAAGCAGTTGAGTGCCTGCTTCCCACATGGGAGGTCCCGGGTTCGGTTCCCAGTGCCTCCTAAAAACAAACAACAAACAAACAAATGAAAAAAAAAAAAAACAACAACTCAGGGGAGCTGATGCAGTTCAGTGGTTGAACACCAGCATCCCGCACATGAGGTCCTGGGTTCAATCCCTGGCTCCAGTACCATAAAAACAAAACAAAACAAAACAGTATTCTAGCCCTGGAGAGTATCACCTCTATAATACCATCTATTAAGGTACTTTCAAGGTATGGCAAAAATGAAAAGCAGCTGGGTGTTTCTACAATTAAATGGGTGACATTTTGTGTCCAAGCACTAATGAGAATACACATTTTTCCTGAGTAACTATGAGATTCCAAAATACATAAGGAACTAAGGTGGCACAGGTGGTAGGATGCCTCTCTCCCACATCAGACGTTCCCAGGATCAGATCCCCGTAAAGACAGGAGAAGGATGAGAAGAGAGGGCAAGAAACAGACACAGAGAATTGCCCAGCGAATGGACACAAAAACAGCAAAAACAGGGTGGGGGGTAAAAATAGATAAAAGTAAATAAATTAATAAAAAAAATACATAAGGGAATGTTATGTTAAATAAATTGGAAGTTATTTGATTATCATTTCTACCACAATTTAAAGGGAAGAAATGGGTAAAATTCAAAATACAGGTCAAAAACCAATTATTCCTAAGACTGGTTGATTTTTGGAGTGGACCAATCTCAGCTTCTTCTGCATCAATGCAGGGCCAGGATGTGGCTCTGATGCCACTTCAAGAGTATCAACAAACAATTAAGTCAGTGACCAAAAATGCTGAGTCTCTCAAGATCAAGCAATAATCCTGTTTGTGGGACTCAGTACTATTCATGCTTCTCCTAGGGATAATTATGTGTGTAAAAGCACATCAGCAAAGAGGGACCTGTCTAGCTCTAGAGCCTAATCTGTTCCTGTTCATCCCCTATGCCTTATTCTCTTACTGCCCAGGTAAGTTGGCCATGCTCTCTTGCCCCTCTGGCCTTTGCCCATTCTGCTCCCTTTGGTGCCTGCTAACTTGTCAGTGTTCCCAGAGCTGGGAGCTCTTTGAAGGCAAGGAACTTGATTCATCTCTCTTTTTCAGGCCCAGCATGGTGCCTGGCACTGAGTAAGCCTTCAATAGATATCTGATAAACTGAATGAAAAGAAGGGTGAGACCTCAAAGGGACAAACTCAGTAGTCTGAGCTGCAGGGCATGCTGGTACTGTTGCTAGGAGCCAGCTCCTCTTCCAGGCAACAGCTGCAGGCTCCTCCCCCATTTGCCAGACCCTTCTGCAGGTGGCAGAAGCAAAGCAGATGACGGCTATATACTGCCACTGGTACTACCAGGGAAAAAACACAAAACTACACCCTGTCACAGTGCCAGCTCTTATAACCCATAGTCTCATCACTGTGCAGTGCCTGCTGCTAACGAGACACCTCACTTAATCTAAGCTCTTCTTCCAACTGGGGTAAGCATCTGGCCCTTCTATCACACAGACTTTAATCTTGATGATGAGATAAAGCAAATCTCCTTTGGTCTTTATCCCTGTCGACATCAGAGCCCTACTCAACCTGTAAATCAGAAAGTAGATACCAGACAAGGCCCTAAAAAGGAATGGCTTAATTTTAACAATACAAAGGCAGATTCTATGGAAGAAAACAATGAATCAGCTCACTGAAAGCTCCCTAAACAACAGAATAGGGCTGCCCATCTGGATTATCCCTAACCCTCACTCACCCATGATAGTGCTACCCACAAACTTTGGAGTAAAACGGACAGATGGATGGATGGATGACCACTCCGGGTGAAAGTCAGAAAAGTCTGATTCCATCCAGCAGAGGGCACAAGCAGCTTGGGACCCGAGAGAGGACACCAAACCAGGCTGCCCCAAATCCTGGCAGCTTCTGCTTCCAGGGATCATTCTTTAAAAAGGCACAGTCTTGGCTATATTTCATCTTTAAATTACTCATTGAATGCTATTTCTCTCTCTAAATGATGGGGAAAAAACACATACCAAATAGTTCCTAAAAGAGTAAACCCACGTCATTTGTCCAGAGGCCCAAGGCTTCTCTGTTCTTCAACTACGACACCTGAATATCTGACCTTGCTTCAGGAATTCTGGTGACCTTTGATTTCTACTACTACATTTGCGCATCCTGCATTCTCCCAATAAGGAGTTTGTGAAGTACTTTAACAAGAGACAAGATCAAATAATTGATGACTAAACTAGAATCTGGAGCCAGTTTACTAAGCAAAAAGCATGACTATCCCAGTCAGGACTGGGGAAGGGGGACAGCAACAGGGCTGAGTTTATGGCTATCTAATTTGAAGAGAAAGAGAAGAAAATACCTAACTTGAACAATACTCTAAGAAAAATATATTATAGTATTATGATGATAATGATAGTGGGTGTGATAGCTACCATTTATTAAGCACCCACCAGTTGCCAAACACTGTGCTACATACTGTAAGAATGATCTCATGTAATCCTTAACAATACCGTGAGGTCAGGATTGCCATTTAATAGATGAAGAGGCACAGAGAAGTCAAGTAACTTACTTAAGGAAACAGAGCTAGTAAGTGGTAGAGCCAGAATTCAATCTCAAGGCTACTACAAGAAAAAGCTCAAGCTCTTTACACTGCGTGATGCAGTCTCACAAGAATAAAAATATGACATCAGCCTTAAGGATGGAAAAAAAAATGTACAAAATTTATTTCACCCACCAGTTTAAACCCTCTGATACTCACTGGCCCAAGCTAGAAAGCAAGGACTATGGGGGAAGGGAGCAGCTAAAAAAAAAAAACCAACAAAACAGTGGACATCTGAGGAAAGGGTTGGTGGGAACAGAGCCAGGGCACAGCTACAATGAGGCCTCCTTTCCTCCCCCTGCCAGGGCAGAAATGAGCCATATCCACACACCAGGAAAACATCTGTCAACCATGTTCCTCAACCCATCACTGCAGACACTCTTGGCTTATTTGAAAATACAGTATTCTTGAGAAAATTTCTAACATAAAACC
>PVKH010045241.1:0-10522 GCA_004027955.1 Chaetophractus vellerosus | reverse complement strand
ACTCCATGTGGGCCAGCACTCTGCTTGGGCCAGCTCACCACACAGGCCAACTTGTCTTTCACCACGAGGCCCTGGGAATCAAACCCTGGACCTGCTATTGGTAGATGGGAACCCAATCTCTTGAGCCACATCTCTTTCCCAAAATTAAACACTTTTGTTCTTCAAAAGACTGTCAAGACAGTAAAAAGAAGACTACTTAATGGGAGAAAATATTTGGAAAGCACGTATCAACAGGGGTTTAATGTCCATGACACCCATGATATAAAGAGATCATACAACACAATGATAAAAAGACAAACAACTCGATTTTTTAAATGGGCAAAAGACTTGAATAGACATTTCTTTAAAGATGAAATACAAATGGCCTTAAAGCACATGAGAAAAAAAAATGTGCTAGCTATTAGGGAAATGCAAATCAAAACTACAATGATACCATTTCCCACCTTATAGAATGGCCATTATAAAAATTAAAAAAAAAAAAACAGAACTACAAGTGCTGAAGAGAATGTGGAGAAATAGGAACACTCCTTCACTGTTGATGGGAATGTAGACTGGTGCAGCCTCTGTGGAAGACAGTTTGGAAGTACTTCAAGAAGCCAAATATAGAACAGTCAATGATCCAGCAATCCCATTACTAGGAATATATTCAGAAGTACTGAAAGCAAGGATGTGAACTGACACTTACACCAATGGTCATAACAGCATTATTCACAATTGCTAAAATATGGAAACAGCTCAAGTGTCTATCAATTGATAAATGGCTAAACAAAATGTGGATATACATACACTGAAATACTATTCAGCTGTAAGAAGAAATGAAATTGGGATGCATATGACAACATGGATGAACCTTTAAAAAGGTAAACTCTAGAGTACAGATTACTAGAAGATAGAAGTGGGTTGTGATGGAGGAGCTGATACTAAATGTATGTGAAATGTGTAATAAGGTGGATTGTAAAAAAAGGGAAATGGATAGGGTTTGTGGTAACACATTATAGTGAGTATAATGGGGTAGCTAGGGAGGTTAATGACAATTGAAGGAAAGCTAGAGGATAATCTAGGGTCTGTAACATAGCGATTTTGGTGATGGATCATGATTGTGGTTAATAGAACAAACACAAGAATGTTCCTCTATTGCAAAGTGTTAAGAATATGGAGATATGTGGAAAAATACACCTAATGTCATGTATAGACTATAGTTAATGGTAATATTGTAATATTTTGCAGCAGTGGCAAAGATTGTGATATATCAATGCTAAGGGTCAATAATGAAGGGGTATAGGGGAATATGGGACTTAACTTTTGGAGTGATGAAAAAGTTCTGAAATGGACTGACTAAGCTGATGACAGCACAAGTCTGATGAAACTGAGAGTCACTGAGGGTACACTTTGGATGGATTGTGCAACTCAAGGGACTTTATAACACAGGGAATCCATGGTGAATAATGGACTGTGGTTAACAGTACAAATATGAAAAATTCCCTCATGAACTATAACAAATATAAAATACTCACACATGGTGTTAATAATAATATGGTGTGTGGGAAGAATACACCAAATATAAGCTATGGGCTATAGGGAGCAGTAATATTATGATGATGTTCTTTCATCAATTGTAACAAATGTGTCACAACAATGTAAGGTGTCAGTTGTGTGATAATATATGGGAATCCTGTATGGTGTGCATGACTGTTTTGTAAACTTACAATTTCTCAAATAAAAATAAACATAGGACTTTACAATAGAAACAGTGAGCCTTAATGTAAATTATGGACTATAATTAATAGTACATTGTAAATATATTCTTTCATGAATTGTAACAATTGTACTATAGTAAGGTAAGTTGTTAAATATAGGTGGTATATAGGATCTCTGTATATTATGCATGATTTTTTTTTGTAAACCCACCTCTCAAATAAAATATAAATTAAATAAAATTTAACAACACTAGGACAAGCTGGCCCCTTCTCCATCCCCTTTCTCTTGTGTGGAGCCAGACTGCATTCCCATTGTGATTCCCTGGCCCTGTTCTGGAGGGAGCAAGACAATACCTATTTCTTTGGTGGCGACATGTAAAACAGAACCAGGATACTCTTTGCTCACCGAAACTTTTCCTGCAGGCAGAAGTACCTTCCTGACACCTTAGCAAAATAAGAAACAAGTAACTTGAAGCTAACAGGAGCAAAAATTTACAAGTTTTAAAACATAAAATAGAGCTGCTGAAAGGTGGGAACATGGAACAAAGGGGACACTTGAATTCCTTCAAGTGGAGGGATTCCTAAGGCCATGAGTAAGCACAAGACCAGGACAAGAAAGCTCAAAAAAGATGGGAGGGGGCCAGCTTGATAGCACAGTGGATAGGGCGCCGGCATACCACATGGGAGGCCCCAGGTTCGATTCCCAGGGACCTCTCCTAGTGGGCAGACCGCCTTGAGAATGGCAAGCTGCCATGGGCAGGCCGGAGCCGCCGTGGGCAGGGCAAGAAGCTGCCACGGACAGGGCAAGAGCCGCCACGGGCAGGACAGGTCTCCCGCGGATGGAGCGCAGCCAGCCACCCACGAACTGAAGCAAGCGCCAGCCGTGAACAGGCGCAGAGACCGCCCACAAGCGGGGAAAGCCACGCCTGCGCGGTGACCACTCTCAGCGCATCGCCGCAGCGGGGGGAAGGGGAGATATGTAATAAAATAAATAAATCTTTTTAAAAAATTAAAAAAAAAAAGATGGGAGTACTCTGCATTTCACTTTTACCTCAGGCTGATCTTTTTGATAGTAAGGCTAAACTCTGAAGGACACCATTAGCCAGTGCAGAACAAATTTGCAAAAACAGTGAAAGGTGTTTTTTTGCATTGGTTGGTTGTTTTTCTTACCCCTAGTACTCAAGGAAATCTCTGTTATATCATGTACTGGATAAAATCTTAAGTAAATGACACATCATGGACTAAATTAAAGAGTCAACACATTAAAACAATAAAATGTACAGCATACAAAAATATTAAAAGACAAAAAAGAAACAGGAAATTGTCACCCATCCAAATGGAGAATATAAAACTTTTTCAAGGAAGTAGAACAGAATTTGAGCATATTGGATAAGGATTTTTTAAAAATGATCTTCAATATGCTCAAGGAAAACATAGAAATAACTAAAGGATATCAGATAAACAATAAATGAACAATGTTAGACTCTCAGTAAGAGTTAGAACCTTAAAAAAGGAACCAAGCAGAAATAGTAGTGTTGAAGACCACATTAACCAAAATAAAAAATTCCCTAGAGGATTTCAACAAAACATTGTTGCTAGAAGAAATGATCAGTGAACACAAAGCAAAGACAATTGAAATGATTCTGCATGAGCAGATATTTACAGAAAGAAATGAATGCACACATTTTAAAATTCAATCATCCCCAAACAGTTTACTCAAAAAACCATGTCTACACATGCAGTAGCCGGTCAACTGATAAAGACAGGGAAAGAGTTTTGAAAGCTGCAATAGAAAAGCAATAGTTTGTGTACAGGACACTCCCAATAAGATTAAATGCCAGAGGATGATTGTGGAAGATTGCAGAGTAGGAAGCTCTAGAATTAAGTCCTCTACCAGAATAACTATTACTAAACAGGCAGTAAGTGTCTGAAATAACTATTTTAGCTAGGACAGTAGAACACTATAAAGCATTCAGGGAAAAGTGGAAGAGGCTGGTAAATTATGATAAAGACCAATAAATTGCTCTCTCCATATGGTGGTTATTGTTGCCCATCTCTGACTCTGACAGCATGCCACTGTGTGTTCCAGCCACTGGATAGCTTGCTGGTGACAGAAAGGTATATTAAAATCCTCTGCCCCAAGAATAGGGATAGGCCGTGATCACTGATCATGACTTTTGATTACTAAATTTGGTCACAGAAGCCTAGCTCAGAAAGCAGCCCACAAAGACAAAGAAGGCAGAAGCAATTGATTCAACCTGTCCTGGACAAAGGGACAGTAGCCATTGTTTCAACTTTCCCCTGGGCAGTGGCAGTGGAAACATAAAAATGCTATACTTTCTCAGGGCTGCAGGGGATAATTGAAGGGCTGCATATGCAGGGCAGACCAGGAAAGCTCAGCATTGAGGAGCCCTTAGGGAAGTTCTTGGCACCCTGCCAGATCCCCTCCACTGGGCACATTGGAGCCAACTTGTATACCTTTCATGGGTCCCTGAACCTGTTGTGTCTTGGAAGAGCCCTTTCTGACATTCCACTTTTCCCACAATGTTCCCTCCAGGCAAAGGCAGATTGATACATTGAAAGGAGAAAATAAACATGTGGACAGTCTGGGCAAAGGCCTGCCAGCTTCAAACACCTGGGAGAGGGAGGTCAGTCTTCTGGGAAACAGATACCCAAAATCCTGTAAACAGGGGAACTCCAAAACAGCTAACAAGCAAAACCCTAGGCCAAGATAGAGGCCCAGAAACACAGGGGAAACTCTGCATTCTACATTCACCCTGGACAGACCTTCCTGATAAGAGGGCTGAAGCTCAGGAAAATATCTATCGTAACACCAGCTGTTTACAAAATCAAGAAACAGACATCTCAGGGAATAAATCCCAGAGTTAACAGTTTAAAATATTAAAATGTGCAATAAAAGGGTACAAGACAAAAAATAGGAAATGCTGGGCAAAGGAAGAGGATAAAAACCCATAAAACCCCAACAAAGAAGATGAGAATGGGGACATAACAAAAACGATCCAAGGAAATGAAGGAAACTACAGAGAAAGAACTAAAGGATATCAGGAAAACAATAAATAAGGAATATAATATTCTTAGTAAAGAGATAGAAATTTTAACAAAAGAACCAAACAGAACTAATGGAGTTGAAGACCACAATAACTGAAAGAAAAATATCCAGTGGGATTTGAAAGCAGATTGGAATTGGCAGAATAATCAGTGAACTCAAGACAAGATACTGGAAATGAGTCAGGCTGAGGAGCAGAAAGAAAAAAGGAATATTAAGAGGGAAATAGCCTAAGACACATAAGGGACTCCATCAAGCCCATCAATATATGCATTATGGGTATCCCAGGAGAAAAAAAGAGAAAGGCACAGAAGGAATATTCAAAGAAATGATAGAGAACTTCCCAAACCTAGCAAAAAATGAGAAACCCAGTGTATTAGTCTGACAAAGGGGTACTGATGCAAAGTACCAGAAATCTCTTGGCTTTTATAAAGGGTATTTATTTGGGGATTTATTTGGGGGTAGAAGCTTACAATTACAAGACCCTAAAGAGTCAAACTCAAGGTTGCTTTCTTATCAAAACTGGTTGCTATGTATTGAAGTATGATTGTTGCTGGTCTCTGCCTGGTCTCTCAGGGCTTCCTATATCAGTCTCTGCCATACGGCTCATTTCTTTCCAGGCCTTCTCAGCTGCTCAGCTAATTTGTTCTCTTGAGCTGCAAACTCTCAGGCAAATGGCTCATCTCTCCCCCTGGGTCCCAGGATCAAACATGACAGAACTCTCTCCTCTTCTCATGTGTCTTCTTGAGTGAGTGACCATTTATATTGGCCCACCAAGGGGGTGGGGACTCAACCTGAGTCATGCCTTACTGACATTGTTGAATCAAAGTCCTAATTTTAACAGGTAATTTAATCAAGGGACTTTCAGCTGAATACAATATAATCAAAGGTTATCACACCCAGAAGAAAAATTAGTTTACAAACATTATCTGTATCTTTTTGGGATTCATAAATAATCTCAAATTGCCACACCCAGAGAACACCAAACAGGATAAACATGAAAAAAGCATGCTCCATCATATATTGATCACACTATTGAATGCAAAGGGCAGAGAGAGTTCTGAAAGCCACAAGAGAAAGACAATGAGTGCACAAAAGGGAGTCCCAATTAGATTGAGTGCTGATTTCTCATCAGAAAACATGGAGGCAAGAAGGCAGTGGGTTAAAATAATTAAAGTGCTGAAATAAAACAACTGCCAGCCAAGAATTTTATATCCAGTGAGATTTTATTTCAGAAATTAGGAAGAGATTAAGACATTCACTACTACTATACCTACCTTACAAACAAAGGTAAAGGAAGTTTTTCAGCCTGAAAGGAAAGGACACTGGACAGTGGTTCAAAGCAACAAAGAGGAATAAAGACCATGGTAAAGGTAAGCATTTGGGTAATTATAAATGCCAGTAAGATTGTATTTTTTGCTATGTAACACACTTCTTACTTCCTACAGATTGTGAATGCAAATGCTTAAAAACTAATGATAGGGAACTGGCTGTAGCTCAATTGGTAGGGCTCTGGTTTAACACATGGGAGGCCCTGGGTTCAGTTCCCGGGGCCTCCTCGAGCAGGCAGACTGCCTCGAGAAGGCAAGCCGCTGCGGGCAGGACAAGCCGCCGTGTGGTGAGCTGACTCGGCGGGTTGCCGCAGCAAGGGGAGACAAGCAGACACAGAAGAATGCAAAAATGAACACAGCAAGAACAAGCAGAAAGGGGGGGGATATATAATAAATAAAAAATAAATATTTTTTAAAAAACAAATGACAAATCTATGCCTTTTGACATAAAATGTCTAAAGACATAAGTGGTAACAAGAATTTTTTTAAAAGGTGGGGAGACAAAGGAGTATAGTAAAAGTATATGTGCATGCAGTTGAAGTTAGGTTGTTATCAAACCAAACATGATTATTATACTTTTAGGATATTAAATTATAGCCCCTGGTAACCAAAAGAAAAATAGATGAAAAAATTTCTAAATAAAAATGAGAAGGCACTCAATATACATAAAAATAAATCAAATAGATATAAAAGTAAACTTTAATGGAATTGTGGGACAGAAAAGTTATGACATACATAGGGTAAAGAGCAAAATTGCAGAAGAAAGTCCTGTATTATCAGTGGTGACTTTAAATGTAAATGGATAAAATTATCCAGTCAAAAAACTGAGATTGGCAGACTGGATAAAATGTATGACCCAAATATATGTTGTCTGCAAGACTCATCTTAAATTCAAAGAGTCAAGTAAATTAAAAGTGAAAGGATGGAAAAAATATATCATGAGAGTAGGAACCAAAGGTGATCTGGGGTAGCTATACTAATATCTGATAAAATAGATTTTAAGTAAAAAACAATTATGAGGAATATCTTAGCTTGCCAAATGGCTGCTGATACAAAGTACCAGAAAACTGTTGCCTTTTAAAGGGGGGATTTATTTGGAGTAAAAGCTTACAGTTCCAAGGCCATGGAAAGTCCAAACTGAGGCACCATCAGAGATGCTCCTCACCAAAACCAGCTACTGTTGATCCTGGGGTGTTGTCATGTGGTGAAGCAAGATGGCTACCAATCTCTGCACAAGTTTCTGACTTTCTCTCCAGGTTTACTGTCTCCTCTTGAGTTGCTCTGGGGGCCCAATCTCTTGGGGCTTCATGCTTAAGCAATCCTGTAGAGACTTCTCTCTCCTGGTATAGGGCTTGTCTCTTATAGCTTCTGTCCTTACAGCTCAGCTGTGGGCAAAACTGGAATCTTTTCTCTCACATTGCAGTTTCCTTTTTTCCTCTGTCTGTGTGAGCACATTTATATCAAACCCAGCAAGGGGGCAGAGACTCAACCTGAGTCATGCCTCACTGATGTTGTCGAATAAAAGCCCTAAAGCAATCTTATCAAGTAATCTAATCAAAGACCCCTCAATTGAATTTAGTACAATCAAAGAGTAACACAACCAGAGGAACAGACTAATTTACAAACATAAACTTTCTCTTTTTGGGATTCATAATCTCAAACTGCCACGAGGGAGAAAGATGGTTATTATACAATGATAAAGGGGGACAATTCAACAAGAAGATGTAACAATTATAAATATACAGGCACCTAACAGCAGAGTTCCAAAATACATATATCAAATATTGATAGATTTGAAGGGAAAGGTTGACAGTTCTCCATCAATAATAGGAGACGTTAATACATCACTTTCAATAATGGATAGAACATCTAGTCAGAAGATTAATAGGGAAATATAAGGCTTGAACAATTCTTTAAACCAAATAGACCTAAAAGACATATATAGAATACTTCACCCAACAAACACAAAATACACAATCTTCTCAAGTGCAAATGGATCACTCCCCAGGATAGACCATATGGGAGGTCACAAAACAAGTCTCAAAAAATTGAAATCATACAATGTATATGCTCAGAACACAAATGAAGGAAGTGAGAAATCAATAACAGAGAAATGGAAAATTCACAAATATGTGAAAACTAAACAACATACCCTTCAACAACCAATGAGGTAAAGAGAAAATCACAAATGAAGTTAGAAAATAGCTTGAGATGAATGAAAATGAAAGTACAATATACCAAACTGTATGGGATGATGCAAAGGCAGTGCTGAGAGGAAAATTTATAACTCTAAATGCTTATATAGAAAGAGAGAGATACGGGAGAGAGAGAGAGAGAGAGAGAGAGAGAGAGAGAGAGAGAGAGAGAGAGAGAGAGAGAGACTTCAAATCAGAGACCTAAACTCAAAACTGGAAGAACTGGAAAAAGAATAAACTAAATCCAAAGTGAATAGGAGCAAAGAAAATAACAAATACTAGGACAGAGATAAATGAATTTTAAAAAATAGGGAATCAGCCAAACCAAAAGCTGGTTCTTTCTTAAGATCAATAAAATTGACAAAACTTTAACTAGACAAACAAAAAAAAGATAGAGGATACAAATACCAAATATCAGAAATGAAAATGGGCATTACTATAGATCCAATTGAAATAAAAGGGGCTCTAAGGGGATACCATGAACAACTATATGCCAATACATTAGATAACCTAGATGAAATGGACAAATTCTTAGAACTGCAAAACTAACTACATTGACACAAGAAGAAATAGAAGATCTCAACAAACCATTGAAGAGACTGAATCATTAAATGTCTTAATTTGCCAAAGGTTGCCAGTGCAAAATACCAGAAAGGGGTTGGCTTTTATAATTGGAATTTTTATTTAGGATAAAAGGTTACAGTTCTAAGACCATGAAATATCTAAATCAAGGCATCAGCAGAGCTGCGTTCTCACCAAAGTCAGCTACTGATGATTCTGGGGTCCTGCCACATGGCAAAGCAAGATGGTGGCTGGTACATTGGTCTCACCATCTCCTGGAGACCAACTGTGAAAGATCAAGCATATGACTGGGGTCATCACCTCAGCATTGAGCTGCTCCATGGACCCAGCCCCTCAAGGGCCTCTTTCCATGACCCTGTGCTCTGCTGATTCCAGACTCCAGAACTTCTCTCACAGCCTCTTGGGCTTTCTCTATTTTCCTGCAGTGCTCTTTTTCTGTGTGTCTTCCTCTGTATCTCCATTTGTATAAGGCCCAGCAAGAAGGCGGAGACCCAACCTGTGTTACACCTCACTGATATAGTCCAATCAAAGCCCTAAAGTGATCTAACAAAATGACCTAATCAAATGAATTTAATGCAATCAAATGGCCTCACACCCACTGTTGGAAGCCAACATACTGCCAGCACTCCTGTCTAGCTGCAAAGCCACTAGAGGAAGGCCACATGGCAATGAGGAACTGCACAGCAGTCCTCCAGTTGGTTTCCCTATTGACCTCAGTAGGAAATCTGTGTTTGTGCTTTTTATCTCACTATGTTTTTCTCTGAGCTTTCCTTAATAGTAGAGAGCATACCTCTGCAAAAAATTCTAAATAATAATCAAGTTCCAGCAAAGCCGCTTTTGAGAAAGTTGTTAGGATTTGTAGAAAAAATTACTTAGCCTCAATCACCATTGTGCTGTGCTCACATTTTATAGATATAAATCAACAGGGACCTCTAGTGAGAGGAATAGAGCACGAATAGCACTGTGGGTATTATAGAATACAATTGTCTAGTAATTCTGTACCTTGTACTAACATGGAAATGTAAAAAGGACTGTGATTGTAAACCATGATGCATAAAAGGGGAATAACTGGTTAATGTTCTGCTAACCTAGAGAAAATCACACAGGTGCACTGTGAACATCGTGTAACTCATGCCCTCAACTATAAAAAACAATGGTGCACTCTGGGGTAAGGGGAACTGGAAAAAAAACATGCATAGCAAAAGTAGGTCAGAGGAAAACAATGAAATCAGAGGAAAGGTATAAAAATAAAATTGAGATGTGGTGAGAAGAAGAATAAAAATGAGAAGAAGCCAGAGCTAGCAACCTTTTCTGTCTGTGTGTCTTTTTCACCAATGCCGATCACCTTTCAGTAGCCCCTCTGAATGCCAAGGCTGGTCCTCAGCAACCCACAGAACTGAATTAATTAAAAAACATAAACTCTTTTTTGGTATTTACCAAATTCAAACTGTCACATTTATTTAAAAAACCTTCCAACACAGAAATGTCCTGGACCAGGTGGCTTCACAGAGGAATATTACCAAACATTCCAAGAAGATAACTGTAATTCTGCTCAAACTCTTCTAAAATATTGAAGAGAAGAAGCATTCCCTAATTCATTTAAGAGGCCATTATCACCCTAAAAACCAAACCAGATAAAGATGCTACAAT
>PVKH010045240.1:0-10521 GCA_004027955.1 Chaetophractus vellerosus | reverse complement strand
GATTCACTTATTCCTGAGAATCCTCTACAAGAACCATTTAAAAATGCTTGGAATTATATGTTGAATAATTACACAAAGTTCCAGATTGCAACATGGGGATCCCTTATAGTTCATGAGGCCCTGTATTTCTTGTTCTCTTTACCTGGATTTTTGTTTCAATTTATACCTTACATGAAAAAGTACAAAATTCAAAAGGTGAGTATAGTGGACTTGAAATGGAATTTTAGAATTAGTCTTGTTGAATGCTTTTAAAGTGAATATAACTTTGTTTTGCTAGTCCTTATATCATTGCTGTCCAATGAAAATATAATGTGGGCCACATATGTAATTTTAAATTTTCTAGGAGAACACATAAAGTAAAAAGAAACAGGTAAAATTAATTTTAATAATATACTTTATTTAACCTGATAAATCTAAAGTTACCATTTCAACTGGTAATCAAAATAAAAACACATTTAATGAGATATTTTACACTCTTGTTTTTTTAAGTTTTTAAAATCCAGTGTGTATTTTACACTTACAGCCCATCCCAACTCAGTCTAGCCATATTTAAAGTGTTCAGAAGCTACATGTTGCTAGTGGCTGCCATATCGGACAAGAGAGCCCTGGATCATTATTGATAATGTTTCAAGAATAGTTTGTTTAATCAGGCTTTAAATAGATGTGATATATCGAGCTTGGGTTTACACATTTTAATTTTCAAACTAGCTGGAAAATTGCGTTCACCCCAACCCCTTATGTCCCAGCAAATCTTTAAGTGTTTGCTAATGTGTTAACCCTGTTTAGGGCTGTTAAGGTTGTGTTTTTCCCTGAATATCTGATGGGCAGTTCTGCAGCTTTCACGTCACCCTGAATAAGGTGATGCTCCTCTCTTCAGTGCACCAAGTGTTTCTTGAAAGCCCACTATGACCATGATAAGGTGTTGGGATATACAGAATGTCCCTTCTCATTTATGGACAAGGGACGTATCCTGAGCTTGGCATGGTGTCCCTGAGATAGCCTGGACTAGCCTTTTAGAGAGGTGATTTATCAGCGCTTGGTAAACCCATGATAGTATCATGGAAAAGTAAACTTTTTTAAAGATTCACGCCAGAATAGATCTCAAGGACACATCCTCTTGGTTGAAAGTAGACATGGGAAGCATTTGTGTCTGTCAGTGAGTCTTGCTAAGCAAGTCCTAACGTTGATTCTTCTGTGGAAGGACAGGAGATAGGTGACTGTGGCCTTCCAGCCAAAGAAGGAAGGAACAGAGAAAAGGGAGAGAATTAAAAGGGCTGTGACCCAAAGGAGAGTATCCTGTCACCCTAAATTAAGGACACAGAAGTTCCAAAGATGCTCTTATAGAAGGGCCTGCTTTGAAAGGCAGAATTCAGTTTGGAAGTTTCAATGCGTTTTTGGGGTTATTCTGGCCGCCGGGTCTCACCCATTGATTTATTTATAGGGCTGGTGTATATGGCCGGCCAGGCAAATGTCTGCTGGTCTTCCTTGGTTGCCCTTATGTGGTGTACTTTCCAGAGATGGGATCAGAGATTGAAAGGCTGGGCAGCATGGATTCAAGTCAACACTCAGCATGATTTTCTTTGAGTTTCAAATGCTTAAAGTCCACCTGAGCTTTTTGTGATACTAAAATAAATTATTGATGATAAATCAGCACAAATTTCACAATATAATTAATTAAACCAAACAAACAAAATTAGTACAAGTGAATTACGGGTTTTTGTATTTTGAAGGCAGATACCGTGAATAACATTGAGGGTACAATAAGTTACTGGGGGTGATGATGAAATATACTAAAAGCCTTTCTGCTTTCAAAAAGACTAGACAGCTTACAGTTAATGCACATGTTTGTTAGCTGTGGGAAAATTTATAGGAATGAAAAAGAAGTAGACCTTGCAGGATCTATTTCTTAAAAAATCATATGTCTTAATAATTTTACAGAAAATTTTCCTTAACAATAGATGTACTAAAACCATTCTTTCTGACGTCTGTGGCCCTGATAAAGACATTCTTTGATATTAGGCTGCAAGTTATGTGTAAAGAAGTAAAATATAGTAAACTGATATTGTACTAGGTATGAGTTTTTGATTGCTGTCTTTTTAAACTAGTTTATGTACACTTTAAACAGTATACCATGTAGTTTTATTATTTATAGTTAATGGTGTGTGGTAATTTCTTTGGCTAGTGGATACTCAGCCAGCAAAGTATGTCTTTTAAATATAGTTTTTATGGGAAACAATGCCATTATCAGCCCAAGCCCAAATCTTCAATTTACTTGTCCCTAGTCACCGACTAGAGGTTTCAAGGAGTCAGTGTAGAAATAGAAGAACAATTATAAATAATTCCCTCATTTTATTGTTGAGGGAACTGAATTGTGAGCATCACTAAGTTACTAACTGGAGGCAAGTTAGTGGCTGCCCTGGGATTAGAGCCTGAGTCTCCAGATTGATTCCCAGTTCAGTAGGAAGGTAACTCTTAATTTCAGGAACAGACTTGGATTTAGAGACCTGGATTTTAGTTGGTTCTGCTCCTCATGCCTACATCCTGGACAAGGTGGCTGACCTCTTTGAACCTCTGCGGGTGAGCAGTGGTTCCCATACTTTGGATATTGTGGTTCAGTGAAAATTCTGCTGGTCTTATGTGTGATTGTTTGGTAACCCCCCAAATTCTTTAATAAAAAAAGTAAATTGCAGTGGCAATTTTCTGAATTTTTAAGTAGGGAAAACAAAGTAGTAACTATTACTTATCACTGCAGTCTTTTTTAAGACAAAAAGCAGTTTTGATTATCACCAAAAAAGTTTAAGTTCAGCCCTTTAAATTTAATAAAATTAGTTTTATGATCTGGTTTGCCAAGTCAGTTGGTATTCTAATGAAGTTTTGTGAACACCACAGTACCCTGATCTCACTTCTCATTTTGACATGGATCTATGAACTTCATCATCTGTTCTCAGTCCTTTTGGAACCACTGGACACATCCCTGAATTTCCTCCAGCTCAGAGTTTATAACTCGTTATCTGTATATGGACAAAACTGAGCTGCCTGTCTTGGAATGCATGCCGCTGAATTCTGGAAGCATCTGTTTACCCCTGCAATAAAGGCTTCTAATGCTTGTATGCTTAACCTCTTCAACAATTAGGACCTAACTGTAGTCTTACCATAATGCTTTCCTTCTTTGGAATTTTTGTTAAAAGTGAATGATATGTGGGCATATTCATTCTGTAGTGCTTCTGTGGTTTGAAAATCTTTTTTGCCTGGGTTTGTCTATTAACATTCTCGTCACCTTTTTCTAGTAGGAGAGTAATTGTGAGGAATATAAGAGGGAAGGTGGTTGTGATTCTGAGCTCAGTTACTGTAACACAGAATTAAGGTCCCATGTAAACATTAAAGATAAAATTAGGAATTTACTTCAAAGTTGTCATGTTAAACTACTGATAGCAGAGGCTAACATTAAATATTGTGATTTTTCTCCATAGAATGTATCAGAAACATGGGAAGGCCAATGGAAATGTTTTAAAGTGCTTCTCTTTAATCACTTTTGTATCCAGCTGCCTTTGATTTGTGGAACCTATTATTTTACAGAGTATTTCAGTATTCCTTATGATTGGGAAACAATGCCAAGATGGTATGTACATATAAATTTGATTTTTATTTTCAGACATGTTTATTCAATTAAAATAGCTTTTTATGTTCTAGTTTAGTATGTTACTGGAGGGGGTGTTTCTAGCATCAGAAGTATGCATAGCATCCTTTTTATAATTGTATATAGATGCACATGCTTATGTTGCACAAAAGAGAACTCGTGTTGAAAAATACTAAGAAAAAACATACTGCATTTCAAGTCTAAAATGAGTGAAAAAAATGAGAAAATGTTTTGTGAGGTTATAAAAATTGTTTCTGTATAAACAGAATTAAATGATCAGTGTGCATGTATTTGTGTTCAAATAATGTTTGTATTCACCTATCTGTACTGACATTACCTGAACACAGACACACAAACATATGGACATATACTTTTTCAATGTAATATATATTCAACATATAACGGAGTTTTTATTTTTGTTTGTTTTTTTTTTTTAATGAGACATGAGGGCATGGTTTATTGGTTTCTTCTCTGCTGTGCTGAGAATTTCTGCCTCAGTAGCCCTCTATTCTTCCTCTCCTGATATTTTTTTAATTTTTCTTAAAGAAGCTTTAAGATTACATAAATGTTAAATTAAAAATGTAAGAGATTCCCACGTGTCCCACCCCCACCCCCTCCCACACTCCCCCACACCAATAGCATCCCTCATTAGTGTGGTACATTTGCTACAATTGATGAACACACATTGAAGCATTGTTCTTACTGTGGACCAGAACCCATACCATAGTTTACACTCTGCCTTGCACAACACTATAGGTTATGACAAAATGCACAATGGCCTGCATCCGTCAATGCAGCGTCATGCAGGACAATTCCAACATCCCGAAAATGCCCCCATGTTACACCCACTCTTCCCTCCCCTTCCCCCAGAACCTCCAGTGGCCACTGCCCCCACATCAGTGATAAAAGTTCTTCTATTGCTAGAATAATAATACGTCTGTAATGGAATAATAGTAAGTCTACGTTAGTCCATTGTTCATTACCCAATCTTGATTTGGGGATGGTGATGCCCACTATGTTTGTAATTGAGAGGGACCTTAGATCCCATGGGGCAGATGGATGGAACTATCTTGCTTGCAGTTGCAGACTCTGTCTGTTCCTTCGAATGGGCGTTGTCCATCATCTGCTTGTTAGTTCTCCTGGGTGAGTCCAGTGAACTGGAGACTAGGTGTTGCAACTCTGTTTAGATTCAGGACTCAACCGGCACTTGAGCAGACTAAAGATTTAAGTCTCTGGGACATATATTTAATAAGTGTAGTGTTGATTGTAGGTTCAAATAAAAGGGCCAGAGGAGCCATGTGTAGGGAAATTATAAATGGTTCTAACTCTGTTAAACTGGGGAGCATAAATTCCAAAGTAAGGCCCACTGCCAGGGTATATAATGGAGTTTTTATGTATATGTGCATTTAGATAAAACTTTTGCCCATCGCTCTTCGGTTATATCCTTCTCTTCAGTGGAAAAAAGTAATGGTTTTACAATTATTACTCTTAGGCCAAGTCTTTTATTGATGTGGTATAATGGTCAATCTCTTTGGTCTTATCTTTAAATCATATCCTATATCCAGATCATATCTAGTGATTTTGAGAGTTAGTTGATCAATATATCCAATGGGGTCAAGCTGGTAAATGGGTTTTTTGGTTTTATATAATGCTTCAAGCAGAGTAAATGTCAAGATTGCTTAAGTGAAAATTATTCCATACTCAGTACAATGCTTCCATCTTAAAGGTATATGCTTCTGGCAAGATGCTTTTGCTGTGCGGTGATTGAGGACACCTGGCACTATTTCCTGCATAGGCTCTTACACCACAGAAGAATATATAAATATATTCATAAAATTCATCATGAGTTTCAGGTATGTCAGAATTATACATAATACATTCCCTTTCTAAGGCAGAATATCATTATTTTTATTGTCTGAGTGTTTTTTAAAATTCAGAGGTGTTTTTAATACTCTTCCTTTGTCATGATTATTAAGAATATAGCACACACAAACATGCACACACAGTCTGTTGTACAAGTTTTCCTCATTATCTAAATTTCACAGTAAATTGAAAACTGAAAAAAATTTTTTTACATGAAATATTTCAGACTGTCAGCCTTGCTGCCAGATCTATATCCTGGTTATTTGGAGTTTGGGGGTGGCTGTATTGTCGGCAGCATCATTTAAATGGGGCCTAAAAGCAACAAACCTTTAATTTTTAAACTTCTAAAACAGTTACCAACTTATATTTAACACATTTCCACCACATTGCTGACTCCTAGAAAATCAGTGATATTTTTAGATTTTATCAGAATTGCATTGATGTAGCTTTGGCAAACTGACTATGTCAGAATGTTCTGCATGGATTCTGGTTTACATGGTATCAAACTCCCCTTTTTTTTGGCAGAGTATATTTAAAGACATAGACCAAAATTAGTGTTCAAGTCCATTGTTTAATGCTTTTATCTTAAACTATTAAGACAGTTATTAAGATTTTACTGAGGTCAACCCTAGACCTTTTGATTTTTGGTAGGTACAAAAGGATGTGTTTTATGTGTGTGTGGCTAGAGATATTATCATTAGGTATAGAAGCAATATAATTTTATAAACTTATGTATATATAATATGGACTATGTTAGTAAGTTCATATCTGATTATTTTAGGCTCCATTTGGAATGGAAGCTGAATATGCACATCCTCTGGAAACCCTAATTCTTGGAACTGGATTTTTCATTGGAATCATTCTCTTTTGTGATCATGTAATTCTTCTTTGGGCATGGGTAACCATGCGTTTGATAGAAACTATTGATGTCCATAGGTGAGTTATGGTTTTTATTCAGATAATAAAGTATCAAAATATCTTTATTTTCATGGTCATACAATTATCTGTATTTCTAAGTAGACTAATAGGAAAAATTAATCTTGTTAATGTTATTATTTTAAAGAAAACAGGAGAACATAATCAGTGGATAAAAGTTCAAATCAAAAAGATGTTTTTATAATACAAGAAGACTTTTGCCCTATCCAAGCTGTCATTGTTTTTACAGTGAGAATATATTCATATATTATTTGGACAAATAAAAAAAAATTGTTAGGTATTACCAAAATGCCTCTAAACTTGTCCCTATTTACACTTCTCCAGGGATGTATGAGAATGCTTTCCACCACCCCAACAGGCTTCCAATCCTGCATATTTTCATCTTTTTAATCTTTGTTAATAATAAGGCAGAAGAGCTTTCGTTGTTCCAATCTCCATTTCCCCCATGACTGATGAGACAGAGTATCTATTTGTGTTTCTTAACCAAATTTTTTTTCACTTTTTAAAATTACCTTTTTAATATCTTTTGCCCATTTTCTATTAGTTTATAGGTCTTTTTCCTATTGGTTCATGTACGTTTTGTTTTCTTATATATGTTGTAAATATTTTCTCCCCAACTGTCATTTGAATTTTAACTCTAGGTGGTTCTTTTGTGGACCTGAAGTGTTAAATTTTCATGTAGTCAAATCTATCAGTCAGTTCCTTTATGGCTTTTGGGTTTCGTGTCTTGCTTAGGAATAGAAAGGCCTTTCTGAAAGGTGAATGTTCCAGTAAAAATGTGTGGTTTTTCTTAAAAATTTGGTCAGATGCCATAAGTGATGACCAGCAATTCTTTATCATTCTGTCATGAACCTAAACCTATCTTTTATTTGGAAAAATATTGAAACTATTAGCCTTCACTGAATATTTCTAATCTCAACTTTCCAGTAATTTGTTTTAATGATAAAAGCTGTAGCCTGTAATAGGTAATA
Organism: Chaetophractus vellerosus; assembly: GCA_004027955.1. Lineage (NCBI taxonomy): Eukaryota > Metazoa > Chordata > Mammalia > Cingulata > Chlamyphoridae > Chaetophractus > Chaetophractus vellerosus. The sequence continues at coordinate 3,114 of PVKH010045240.1, read as the reverse complement.
TTTCAGATGCTTCCTTTCTATAGATAGGGAGATATTTTGCATTAAATTATATATGACTATTTAAATGCCTAATATCCTAATTTTTCATTATTTTAAAATTATTATGCATGCTTACATTTTGACCTAGGACTTACTATGCCTGTGAAGGCAAATTCTAAGAATGACTTGAAACCATGGAAGTAGCAAAATATATGCTTCTAACCTAGGTAGAGAATATTCTGTAGGTAATTGTAACTGTCTCTCTTTTTCCACCTGAGTGGTAGGGAGGAGTTAGGGTGATTTGGACTATTGTAGAGGTGTAATTATGGATATCAGAATTTAGGTATGTAGTTATAAAGGAGTATATTCTAAACAGATATCTATGTGAAAGTATATGTTCTCCTGGTTATAGAAATCACACTGGTATTTTAATTAATCTTGGTACATGTAATTCCAACTTTTTATTGCCTAAAAAAGTAAAGCACTGATTCTCAGTGTAATGTTTTTGCTTTTAATACTAATATCACATGACCTTCCTAAAAGACGTAAGGTGGTAATATGGGCATTATTTACAACTGTTATATTCTATGGTGATAGCGTTTCTCTAAAGCAGAAAAGAAAAACAATTCTTGAAAATATCATTTAAAAGATCTTTACTATAGCCCTTCTCTTTCATCTTCTAAAGTACTTAATATACAATTTCCATACATCTTAGGGTTTTTTTATATTTCCTAATGTGGTTTCCAGAATAAGTACCCTTTCTGTAAATTTTTGTCTTTTGTAAACACATCAGAAATAAAATGTCTTAGGCAAAGTAGAGTGTTACTTGAATTAGTTAATGAGTAATTAACTGTCAAGGAAAATGTCATTTATTTGAGTTGTATTGGTATCCTCAGTAATCTTGATCATTTTTATTTCAGTGGTTATGATATTCCCATCAACCCTTTAAATCTCATCCCTTTCTACGCTGGTTCTCGGCATCATGACTTTCACCACATGAACTTCATTGGAAACTATGCTTCCACATTTACATGGTGGGATAGAATTTTTGGAACAGACTCTCAGTTTATTGCCTACAGTGAAAAGATGAAGAAGTTTGAGAAAAAGACTGAATAAACATTTTTCGTAGCCCTTCCTGAAGATACACATTTTCCTGAATTGAAACTAGTAGCTAACATTGCTTCTGGGGAGCAGAAATAAACATGTCATGGCTGCTGAGTGATGGAAAGAACATTAACACCTTTAATTATCTTTCTAGTGGGAACTTTTTCTACTTTACATACAACTTATGTATATGTAGAAAAAATAAATATGTATTTAAGTACACTTTTTTGAGGAAATTTTGAAGGCCAAACTGCTAACCTTATAAAAAGGTTTTAAGTACTGGAGGAAGTATTACTTTATCTCTTTTCTGCCATAATACCACAGGACTGAAGTTGGAATTGGTCTTTAAATCTTTTAAATAGATAGGGCCCATTTCAAAGAGCTCTTAGTAGTGTGGTGTTAGCCTCATATTGAACTTTAAATGTTTTTTAGAATTTGCCTAAAGATCAAATATCATGGGTTGGACCACATAAGTTGCTAAAGTGAGTGACTGAAGCTGCTGAATCAGGAATAGCCAGCCCTGAGCCTGAGCATGTCCACTCTTGTCAGGAGCTGACCAATTTGGGGTGTTCTCCCTTTCTTTGAGGAGTCCCTTTTGATTACAAACCACTACTTGCATCTAAATTAAAGCATTTCTGTGTCAGTACAAGTGGAATATTTTAGTCTAAAGGTTTCCAAAGTTACTTGAAATTTTTTTTAATTGTGCTTTATTTCTGCTATTTACACTTTCATTTTTGTATATCAAGTTCTCTTTATACTTAAAACTGTATCTTGAAACTTTGTGGACTGACTTTCTGTATTTGCATTTTGAGCTGTTGAGATAAATGTGATTTTTGTCTGACTGTCTGGTATCCATTGTTGAACATCAGCTGTCACCATTTATTCTAACAAAAGTACAGAAATCACTTAATTATATTTTGTAATTAAAGGAATATTCCTATTTTTTAGCCCTTCATTTGCTAAACTGTTTCCTTCACAGTTTCAACATGTATTTATTAGGCTATTTATTTTGGGAAATTCTGTTGACCTGATAAAGTGGGTGATACAGAAGCAGCTCTTTTCCTGCTTAGAAAGTTTGTGTTTTCTGTACAGATAGAAGACTAGAGCTAAATGTTTTAGATTGGTTTAATCTCAAACATCTAACTCAAATCAAGAGTTGAAAATTCTAGCGTTTTTTGTTTATTGTGTTTTTTTGTTATTTTTTTTTTTTGGGGGGGAGGGTTAAAATATGGAGCCATTTTCTAATGTTTCTTTTCTTTTTTCTTTTTTAATACTTATACTGTAAAGCGGTCCATACTTATACTGTAAAGCGGTCCAGGTAATGGATTGAAAAAGTTATAACTGAAAATTTTTTCCTATATTTTATAACTTGCTTATAATGCTTATAATGACACTTTCATTTTCTGTCTTCTACGCTGTGTGTGTATGTGTGTAAATTTGTTAGCTCTTAATTCTCAAACAGCAATTTGAAGACTGCTTAAAATCATTCTGTTCAACTATAAAATATCTATAGAGATTCTTTTATTTTCTACCTTTTATCCCTAATACTTATGGAATGCAGGCATCTGAATTAGCAATAGAGAGTGACTTCACCATTTAGAGAAAGTGACACCTACTGCTAGAAATGGCACTAAACATTTTGAAACAAATTGTTGCATTCTAATGCACTCTATTAAAACTATATAACTTTGAATGAAGTTGAGATCCAGCAAGATGGCATCAGTTTAAGTGGGCACTCACCATCCCTCTCACAAAAAAATGTCTGAGAAGGGGCAAGATCCTGCCTGAGTGAGCTGTTTTGGGAACCCACAGAGCAGGAGGCTTCAGGGCATCAATCTGGAAGGAACTGGACAAAGATAAAAAGCCCAGGAGAAAAGTGAGTTTCTGGCACCTGTGGCAGCTAAGCCCCACCCTCAAGGCAAAAGGCCACTGCAAACCCCCTGACTCCCACCAGCCACTGAGCAGGAGGGAGCATTCTCTGGGAGTAAGAGGGTTTTGGTGAAGGGTAGAGAAGGGTTTCCTTTCTGCGGG